>JAKCPI010015928.1:0-16288 GCA_023213315.1 Euborellia annulipes
TATAAGGTAAATGAATACTTTGTTTTAAATAACTATTATTTATTTAAATTTTCATTTGGAATATAATCTTTGATAATAACTAAAATATTTATTTTAGATGAATTTGAACAAACAATTATGATTTAAATTTAAATTGTGGAAATGTTTTTTATGATGAACTGAGATGTTGATAGTTAATAAAATAAAACACGGTAGTTTTTGGTTGCCAGAAGTTTATTTTCGACTGAACATTCAGTTCAGATGGTTATAAACCATAATCATCAGGCTTGGAAAATCACAATCAAGTTATATTTTGTATAATATTATATATATGAATGCATTCATTTCTTTATATTTTAGTTTTATGATTAACAAAAAATTTTAAATAAATAAAATTTTCATTGTGCATATAATATTTATTATTTATCTAAAGAAACCAAAAATCCTTTGTATAGATATTAAAAAACAATTTCTTAGCTTATTTTTTTCAAAAGAGGTATGTCTATAAGATTATTTTTATTAATAAATATATATTTCTATATATATTAAGGGCCTCTTATAGTTTTAACTTAAAAAAGTTTTTGATTCAGCTGTCAGTTTAAATTTTCAAACTGCGCACGTTTCTGCGCAGAATTGGCCCCAAAAATACAAATGTCCTCGTGTATGACAGGTTTTTTTTCAAGCTAGAAATACAGGCAATTTTTTCAAGCCATTTTATGGAGCAAGAAATGTCGCCAGAAATTGCTTAAAAAATGTCCTCGTGTACGACGGGCTTTATAGAGGACGTTATGGAGAGTCCCGGAAAAATACTCAGGTCCCGAGATAACTTTTTGAGTTATTAATTCCTAAAGTGACCATAAGAAATGTATAGAAAAATATTTATGTATTCTTTGCATTTATCTATTCTATGAATGTAAACAAATACTAAAGCAGGCACTGGATTGGAATAAACAGTAATATTAATTTTTTTTTTTCATAATTAAGAAAAGGCGAGGGTCCGTCACATGCGGACCCGAGCCGTCGTGGCTAGTAATAAATAATTCAAAATATATGTTATGTTAAATATTTGCTTGTCCCTGGTTCGCTTCCCGTCCTAAGCGAGAAAAATTTAATTCATTTGAATTGACCACTAATCATTAGGGATGGAGTCTAAATGGCCTTATATGTCGAAAAAGGCTTTAAATAAAAAAAAATACCTGTTTAAATTCTAACATTTGGCTTCTCGGCTATACCCAATCTGTAATCTGGCTCTACTCCCAACACTTACACTATGGAATTTTGCAATTGTTTCAGCTTCACCAGTATAATATAGTAGAACTATATACCTTTTTAAGATTGACTTGAGAGTGTATTTTTATTGTTTCGTTTTTGTTTTATATTGTATCCATTTTGTTTTTGTTTTGTATTGAGACTGTATTGAATTTATATTTTTCTTATGTATGTATTTTTATGTAAATCTGTGGAGCCCAATGACAATTCACAATATTCGTCAAACAAATGTTCTGTGTTTCCAATTTCTAAATTGAATTTTGAAATGTAATTTGTAATGGAGAGTTTTCGGGGTTTCCAGATTCTGAAATGGGGAGGGTCAAATAAATTCCTGAAAATGCAAAATTTTACCCATTGAAAAGGATTGGGTTCTATCAATCACCAGCTTTTTTTTTTTTTTTTTTTTTTTTTGGAATGGGTGCATAAGGTCCGAAGACCTATAATGACCAATAGTCACATGCAGCCAGGAAGAAAATAAAAACAAAAGGAGAAGCATAAAGGGGAAACTCAACTGCGGGAACTGAGAAGATGCCTGTTGAGGTTAGACTTGAAAGTCTGAAGATTGTAGGTTTTGGGGAAGATAGACGCAGGGAGCTTGTTCCAATCACGGGAGGTCATGGGGACAAAGGAAGAATGGAATTGATTTGTTCTGTTAGTCGTGATCTGAACAGCATAGGGATGCTGGGAAGATGCCTCTCTTGTGTTCCGTGAATATGTTGCATTGGGTGGGATAATTGATTTTAATTCGGCAGAGCATTGGCCATGGTAATACCTGTAGAAGAGAGATAGTGCAGATACTCTTCTTCTATGATCTAGTGACTGTAGGGATGCAGTAAGGGTAGAATCACCTATCAGTCTAATTGCACGCCTCTGTATGGCTTCCAAGGAGGAGAGAGCGTCTTTCGACGCCCCTCGCCAAAGGTGGGAACAATATTCAAGACACGGCCGAATTTGGGCTTTATAGAGGATTAGGAGTTGTTGGGAGGAAAAGTAACGCTTCGTTTTGAATAGGAAACCCAATTTCCTTGCGGTAGATTTAACCACAGAAGAGATGTGGTTGCTCCAGGAGAGATCAGATGTAACTGTCACTCCCAGAACAGAAAATGAATCTTTGAACTCGAGACTATAGCTAATTAATTTTAATAATTTAAATCTCTCAAATTAAAAATAATAAAAATTGTTATATATAATTAAATTTTCTTTTTTTTTTTTAAATGGAGGGCTCGCTGGTGTAGTAAGCCAGTGTGTCGGCTTCTACAAAGAAGATCCCTCGTTCAAACCCTGGAAGCGTGGTGATTTTTCATTAAATAAAAATATGTTAATGCAAACAAATCCTCAAGCAAGCCCTGGATTGGAATATAGGATCTCACCACAATAGCCCCCAGGCAACTCTACGAGGAGAGGGAGTTGCTGTGACATCCCGTCCTGTGGAAGGGACGTAAAGAAGGTTCCCTCTCAGTGATGTATTCTTCGAAAGGAGCCGGTGCTTAGGGAGTCCCTCCTCAACTAGGACATCCTCCATAGCATAGAAGAGGTTGGATATAAGGAGCCGGTTGGAACCAGAAATAAGGATTAGTTCACTAGCTAGGAGAGGAGAGCAGGAGGGAGGAGTTAGAGATAGGAAATGATGCAACTTCACGGGGTGCCGGTAGATGGCTACGGCCAGAGGCCGGTTGGGTTTGAGGTATGTGTCTCCGTACACGTAAGCACCTCGGGTAAATAAACGGGGATCCCAATAGGAATTTCAAAATAAATAAAAAAAATTTTTTTTTTTAATTGGAAAAAAGTTCAGAAGGGCGCAGGCGAGAGTTAAGTGTATTTTTATAAACCTCCAAGCAACAATACCAAAGAAAAAGTGGCGCATCTCTATTCTGAAGGGGAAATAGGATTAATGGCCGAAATGTTGTGTCTTATACAAATAAACGACAGTTAAGAGAACAAATATTTGTATGCAATTTGTAAATACAGACACTTCCACATAGACAAGATCACTTTTTTGTAGCATGAGAGCAAATAAATTTTGGAATCATCGAGGAGAGGAGGGTTTTCAATATCCAATCCCGTACATGTTTACGATGAGATCGAAACTCACCCGGGTATGGAGGCGCCTGCACCATTCCAGGGCTCACATTTTCACCTGAAGCAAAGGTGTTGCTGCGTTGTGGGGCCAAGCCCAACTGGCTAAGGATTCAGTCCCACCTCCAAGCTGGACAATGCTTACTACACCTCGGCATTTGTTTAATTAAAAAAAAAAAAAAAAAAAAAAGAATCAAGCGCCTGCCTTAATTAGGCCCTGGCAGCGAATCACGCGGCTTCCCAGAACGCAGACAATTCCTCCAGCATCCATAATTCCGCTCCCTGAGCGGCCTTTTCTGTCCACAATAGGCGTTGTTGTTGTTGTACTTGTGTGTCATTTTGATATGGGAGAACAGAAAAAAAAAAACACAAGTGGAATTCTCTCTCCGAATGAAGGATCAGTGACATTTCGGTCTTTTTTAGAAAAAAAAAATAAAAATAAAATAAAGGAATCAGCAACAACAATAAAATTCATTTTTTGTTCTTTTAAAAGACAACAGCAACAACAACAACAAGAAGTTGATGAGAAATTAGAAGAATTCATGAGACTTTAACAAGAAGAAATTTTTTTTTATTTATATTCAAAACTCTAAATTTAAATTCATACGAGATTTTAAAGATCAATTTTAATATAAAATTTAAAAGATTGAAATAACAGAAAATAAAATAAAAATTTTTTTTTTCTTACTCCTAAAAATGACGTCATTATCCGTTTCAGCTCAAAATCTTCTTACACTTATTTCCCATATTTCAGAAAAAAAAAAATATTTTAAATAAAATTCTCTTTATTTAATCAATGTGTGGCCCCAATATGAAATACGGGGTCTAAATGGCCTCCGGTTTCCAAAAAAAAGTTCTTAAATAAATTATAAAAAAATCTGGTGTGACTGGCGCTCAGCACACAACTTTCTCTTTCCTTCGGTAATCGAAAAAAAAATCGTTGGAGCGAATTTAGAGAAAATCGAAAAAAAAAAAAAACTGAAAAAGTGCATTAGTAAAGTACTAGTACTCTTTGGCTGATTTCGATCAAAAGCTTCGAGTCATGTCCCAGGGGAGTATCTTATTTAAATATAAAATTTCAACCTCATAGCTCTTTTGGTTCTTGAGATATTTTATTCACAGACAGACTATGTTGCGAAGTATAATAATTTTGTATTTATTTCTGAGGATGGCCTTATACGTAACCGAAACGTTAACCCTGGCTCCGCGCTCATTTTTTTTTATTTAACTTACAATCAGGTCTATTCTCTATGCAAAAACGTTTAATTTTTAACTTCTGAAAATAGCGTTAATTCATTTTAACACCTCCTTGCCTCAAGTCGCTATTCTATAAGCAAAAGCCAAAGAGTTAACATTTAGTCAATAGTGATAAAAATTAATGTCATGTCCAGAGGGTGGCTTAAATATTTTAACGCCTTATTTAGCGTCTTGGACCAAAAAATAAGGTTATGATTTGGGACAGCTTTGAGATAAAAGCATTATGTTAACGTCGCTTTTTAACGCTGGTGTGTCAGATAGGCCTACTAGATTGATAGAGGGTGTAAAAAAACGAATAAGCAAAAAACATGGATCGTAAACACCTGGTGGTAAAAAGTAAAAATGTGAACGTCAATTTAAAACTTGGTTTAAAGAATAGCATTTTTTAACGCTAGTGTTATTACTTTACTTTTTAACACCCAATTTATGATACTAAATTTTAACGCCTGTTTTTAGAGAATAGTCCTGTATTTGCTTAGGAAGCATTCGTATCATTTGAGAACTTTTTTTTAAGAAAAAGGAAAAATTAATTCCTTTGAATTCCTACTGGGATTACATAGACCCTTTTAATCTACATTTTTCCAATAAATTGCGTGCATGTTTTCTTTTTCCTTATAAGAAAATTTTTTTTCTAATTTTATCCCATAATGAGAATTTATTTGGATTTTTGACTCATCTCTTGTCATAATTGTCATCATCAGCAAGCACACCCTATACTTAAAATAAAAACACTGTATCATTAAATGAATAAATATTTACAAGCTGTTTATGGAGATTATTCCAATAGGAAAATTGAGTGACTCAAATCTTCTTTCTTACTATTACAATTTTTAGAAAGAGGCCTTTTTCCTTAAACCTTAAAGGATAATTAAATATCCTATGAAGGTGCGGAGATTGGAATTACACACTAGTGTGTCAAGTCAAGTCAGAAATACCAATTACAATGAAATAAATGTAGGATAATTAAGATTGAAAAATATTTCGGAGATATTATATAAGCGTATGTGAGCCACGAAACGGAAATTTATATATAATAATTAAATATTTATTAATTCATATATCCGAAAAAAGTAAGGTGTCCTGTACCACTAGACCACACCACCGCAAAAATTGCTTTCTGAGTGAGTTCATATACCCGAATGCAGTGGTGTGGTCTAGTGGCAAGGGCACTCACTCCAAGTACAAATTGGAGGATCCTTGGTTCAACTCCAGGCGACACACCCTAACCTTTTTCCGGTATATGAATTAATAAATATTTAATTATATAAATTTGTAAATATTGTAATTTTTTTTTTAGTATGAAAATTAAAAAAAAAGTAGCCTCGGCGCCTAGCCGGGGGTCTTCGCCCCTGGACCCTCCTCCAGCTGGCTCGGGCCCGCCTACGGCGGACCCTCGCCTTTTCCTTTTCTTTTTTTTAAAAGACTCACACTTTTTTCTCATTCACACAATCTTTTCGGCAACTCAGGCCATATAAGACTTTTACGATATTCTTTTTTGATTAATATTAGGGTCCAACCGAAACAAGATTTTCAGCCGAAACCGTAACCGAAACCGAAACTTGTATTTTCTATAAGAAATTCATATCATTTTACCTTTTTTTTTATGAAATTTTTTCCGCCCTTTTTTTTAGGGAGACTAAATCTTTTCCGTACCTTTTCTAAAAATTTTTTCTCCCTCAAGTGCAAATCATTTGACCTTTTTATTTTTTTTTTGCATGCGAGTCTTATCCCATCTTTTCAGACTCAGGTTTCGGCTGGCAGAAAGTTTCGGCTACTTTTTGTCCGAAACCAGGATTTTTGGCAGAAACTGGCCGAAACCGTAAACGAAACCGAATATTCGGTCGGTTCCTAATTAATATACATATTGGGTGTCCAAGCATTCTTATTTAAGCCTTTTGGTATCCAAATGGCCTAAATAAAATCATCGGGCTGCCTGGGGTCCGAACCCGCCATCGTTTGGTATACGAGGATAGCACGCTAACCTCTACGCCAAGCCCCCGAGGGCGATGTAAAATTTATAAGTATGGGAAAATATTTATATTTTGTTATCATGGCAACCATTTCTCAATTGTGAGAAAATTAAAAAAAAAAACTGAAAAAGTACATCAGAAAAGTACTAGTATTCTTTGGCTGATTTTGTTCAAAAGCTTTGTGTCATGTCCCATGGGGGTGTCTAACCCAAATATAAAATTTCAACCTCCTAGCTCTTTTCGTTCTTGAGATATTTTGTTCACAGACAGACAGACAGACACACAGACAGACAGACCATGTCGCGAAAACCACTTTTTTGGATTCAGGGGACCCCAAAACGTGAAGATCCATCAAAATCTCGACATCGAATTTTTGACATGAATCCAATACTTCTCTCTCTATATATATAACATATATACATAGGTAAGAGAAAGTAAAAAAAAATAATAAAATAAAACCGGTAATTCCAATCTGTTATTTAATATTCATTGGTCGTCTTCTTCCTCTCATCGATGTCCTCGAAGTCGTCCATCCGCCAAATTCAACACAATATCTTCAAGGAAAGCGTTTATATTCGGGCGTTAAAGTCTCGCTCTCTCTGTCTCTTTTTATTTGATCATCATAAGGAAAATCAAAATGCCAATGAATTCGTCAAAAAGAATCTTTTGGAAATATAATTAACAGTTTAAGAGAGAAAAAAAAAAGAACTAATGCATTTCTCAACACCCAAAAAGCGATAAAATCTGGCGTAAACCCAAACATAAAATTTATTTTATTCTGTGCTAGGAATATTAAATATGTTTAAACTTGATGCAACAAGAAGAAATAGGCGCGGTTAGAAATAGAAATTCTCTACAATTTATTCGATTGGAACAAAAAAAAATTAAAATTTTATTGAGTGAATGCATTTCAGTAAACTTGAAATTCTATTAATTTATTTTTCTTTATTTTCTTCCTTATGAAAGCGTCTTAAATTACATCAGTTATAATTTATAATTAACTAGTCGCAATGTCCGCTTTTGGCGGGCTTATTAATGAAACATAAATATAGAATTTGAAAATTTTGAATTTGTATATTATTTCTTACTTTCTCTTACCTCTATATATATTAATATATATAGAGAGAAAGTATTGGATTCATGTCAAAAATTTATTTCATTTGAATTGGTTAACAATCATTTGAAATAAATAGGGTTGGGGTCTAAATGGCCTTAGATGACAAAAAAAAGACCTTAAAACGGAGTAGGACCGAAGGTGTTAGCATGTTTTTCCCAATAAGAGGGCGTTGTGTGTCATAAAAAGTATGCCCAAAAATCAAGTAATTCAAAGATTTGCCAAGAGATGTCAGAATGGTAGCTAATAATATTTAATGCATTTGGTTGATTTTCATTGATCTTTTAACAATAAATACTTTATAAATGTTATTATATATTATGTATCTTTTATAAAAGAATAAAAATATAGGCCAGATATACGCTATTAAGGAATCGGTTGTTAGACTAGCCTGCCATCTATTGCAAGAATGCTGAACTAATTTGACATTTGATTTTTAAATAAATCATCTAAGCTTATTTTAAAAATTTCTTAATTAATATGTGATTAATAATAACAATAAATTCATTTTTAAATTTTAAAAAAATTAAAGATTATTGGGACAGATTGTTTTTTTGTATTTGCTTGATAACAAAAAAATTAATTACGATAATTTTTTTAATAAGTCATTAAAAAAATTACAGCTCGATGTCCCAATAATCTCTTATAAATTTAATTCATTAAAAAAAACCGCATTGAAAAATTCCTTATAATAGTCTAGTTTTTTTTTTTTTAAGTACGTTTAGACTTCGCTCCTGAACCCCCTTAAATAATCTATATACCCTAGTATAATAATAGCGGAGTGTCTGTCTGTCTATCCATCCGCCACTCTCGCTCTGTTTGACCAACTTTGTGTTGGAATGACGAAATTTTGCAATCTTATAGAAGACTTTATGGAGGGTCCAGGAATATGTATGTGAGTGGGAGTGTGAATTGAAAAAAGTGTGAGTGTTTTAAAAATTAAAAAATAATTTTCTTTACATAATTAAGAAAAGGCGTAGGGACGGTCCGTTGCAGGCGGGCGGCGCGGTTATTTAATTCTATAAAATTTTGCTTTGAATATTTTTTTATTTTTTTTTTTCCTTCATTTATTTAAAGAACAATTTTTGTTTATTAAGGTTTTTGTCAATTGTGCAAGTAAATACTGTATTTATTGCAGATATTCATAAATTATCTCTAAAAATACTAATTTAGAGAATAAACAATAAAATATACAAAATTATTATTGCAAAATTCTATAAGTCCAATTATATTTGTAAATATGCTTCAAAGTCTCTTGACACATGATTGCAAATTAATCTATACACTATTTATATTAATAAAATAATTTTAGGTTTATAATTCAAAAAACGGAGATATTATTAGAGTTCTTTTATGGTTATATTTAATACTAGTAGCATAGAAACTTATAAAATTATATTAATCAATTTTAAATAGTATTAATATTTTAAAATTAAATACAAAATTTTCTCATCAATTAATTCCTGAATAATAACATGGAAACCGTAAATCAAAGTTATAATGAAATTGACTTAATGTTATTTATTTTGTTGTCTTTTCGAAATCTCACTGATCCTCATCTTCATTATCAGGAATAATATCAAATTAAGTACTATGAAACAAAGTGTTAGGCACATAAATCATTTTTGCAAAATGAAATTTCTGCATTGAAATATTGTAAAAAAATTTTAAGCTTTTACATTAAATATCATTTTTTTTAGGACATATTTCATAAAAAAATACTATTAATTTTAAACAATATTCCGTGCTTAACTCAATTTTGAATTTTTTTGGCACTTGACACACTAATGCCTAACAGGGTCCATATCCTTATATGTTAAAATGACAAAAGATGTAATACGTGAGTATTAATTTCATTTCCTTAATTTAATATCTATTAATATTAAAATTGATTTATTTATAACGTTAGTTTGTTAGTTAGTGTGCGAATAAAGTGACTAATAAAAAGAGGAAGGAAGTTTTAGTCCTAGAGAGTGGAGCGGAGTGGGACATATGTCGGTGTTAACGAGAGAGAGCGAGAGAGAGAGAAAGAGAGACTTTGACTGACTGACTGATGAGTCAAACGGACAGACGATGTGATGGCCAAGGCCAGTCAAGGCCATCTCACTCACTCACTCACTAACAAAATTCTATCTTGCGTGTTTCTCTGTTTCTCTAGTGGAATAGGATATATGCTGAAAATGATATACCGAAAAATTATTAGAATATTTTTATTGGTTTTTCGCAAATATCTCGAAAACTATGTGGTTTTCCGCAAAAATTCATCTATACAAAAATAATCGAAATTAAATTATAAACAAAAATTGTCTAGTACATAATCACGCTAAAGTGAACCGTTCGGGAGATATAGAGGGGTAAAATTTGATGGTTGTCATGGTAACAAGATATAAATATTTCTCTATCTCAGTGTCTCCTTTCATATTAATTACAAATTTTACCCCTCTATATCTCCTTAACCATTAACTTTAGCGTGATTATGTACTAGACCATTTTTGTTTGTAATTTAATTTCGATTATTTTTGTATAGATGAATTTTTGCGGAAAACCACATAGTTTTGGAGATATTTGCGAAAAACCATCTTCCAGCAACTTTACCGGCTAAACGCCCAGGTACTGGAAGTGCTGACTCTAGAGTATCTTTCCATCACTAAAATGCAACCTATCATGAAAATATTAGCCTTCAGAAAACTCTTGCCCATTTTTGTCGCTAGCTCTCCGACTATATATATAATGGCCCAATTAAAACAGAAATAACTCTCCACCCTTAAAGGGGATCGTCTTGACAAAAAGACAAAAGGGCAAAATTCAAGAAAGTTGAGAAATCAATTCTATAAAGCATAAATATGGTGGCTGCCACTTATGTATTAGGATTGAGTGATACTGAACCAATCTGATACTTTGTATCAGATACGAAAAAGTATCAGGAACACAAAACGGGTATGGGCGAAAAATATCAGGTACTCGAATATCAGGAAAAAAAAAAAAATTTCCGTAGGGTGGAAAAAATTTCGTCCTCCTAAAAAAAGATAAACGGCAGGGGAAAAATCAGCACACAACTTTGTCTTATCTTCGGTAATCGAAAGTTGTGTTCTGTGCTTGTCACACCAGATTTTTCGTACTCGACATATATTTAGTTTCCACCGATATATTATAATTAAAGATTTTTTTTTTTTTTTTTTTTTAAAACATTCACACTTTTTTCTCATTCACACTCACATTCACACACACTTTCATACAGTCTTTTTAGGCAACTTAGGCCATTTAAGACTTTGACGATAACCGTTGTAGAGAATATATCTATTGGGGGTTCAGGCATTTCTATTTAAGCCATCTGGTATCCAAATGGCTTAAATAAAATCATCGGACTGCCTGGGTCCGAACCCGCGACGTTTGGCATAGGAGGTAGGCGCGCTACTTACTACGCCAAACCCGGGGGCTAATTAAAGATGTAAAATTTATAAACATGGGAAAATATTTATATTTTGTTACCATGGCAACCATTTCTCCTATCTTTCCTTTGAAGTACAAGGGTAAAGTGGTCTTCAGAAGATTTCAATGACAAAATGAGAATATACATTTAAAAGAGCACCTAAAAGATAATTGAATTTTAATCAAAATCGTTGGAGCGAATTTTGAGAAAAAAAAACAGAAAAAGGGCATCAGTAAAGTACTAGTACCCTTTGGCCGATTTTGATTAAAAGCTTATTTTCACGGTCCAAGAGGGAAAAAAAACTTAAATATAAAATTTCAACCCCCTAACTCAATTCCTTCATGCTTAAAATTGAACACACACAGACACACAGACAGACCATGTCGCGAAAACCACTTTTTTGGATTCAGGGGACCTCAAAACGTGTATATCCATCAAAATCTCGACATCGAATCTTTGACATGAATCCAATACTTTCTCATATATATATTAACATATGGACCGTTTGTTTTGTAAGTCCATTGTTTAAAAAATGAGATAGCGCATAATTTATGTTTAAATTAATGTTAATTTTCTATGTATAATATAAACGGTCCATATATAAGAGGTTAGAGAAAGTAAAAAGTTTTGTGTTTTTTTTTTTTTTAAAGGGGAAAAATAAAAATCCGGGGCCGGGGGCCCGCCCCATTTAATTTGCTTACTCTATTGATGACTGCATACAAATATGCAAATTAACATTTATTCATTTTTTTCTCTTTTTCTTTTTTTAAACTAGCATATTATTTGATAATAAGTATGAGTCTAACAACCTATATTTATAGCAATGATTACAGTTTTTTTTTTCTTTTCTTTTCAATCACCTCTGTTTATTAATCATCCAATAATAATGTCCGAAAAGGGGAAAAAAAAGAATTGAATTCAATATTTGACACGTAAATTTGAATCATTGACTGACTGACTGGGTTGGGTTAATTCAGTAGGTGATGAATGCACAAACGCACAAAAAAAAAATGTTTTTTTACTGAACAAAATATCTCAAGGAAAATAACTATGAGGTTGAAATTTTAAATTTAAGTTAGGTACCCCCCCCTGGGATGGGACAGGAAGCTTTTGAACAAAATCGGCCACAGAGTACTACGACTGAAACTCCGCAAACTACGCTGATTTTTCGGCAAGGGTGAACTCGCTTAAAATTTTAACTATTATCAGGAAAGCCAACCTGACTAACTCCAAAAAGTCAAATTTTTCAGTATAAGCAGTTAAAGTTATTTATCTATAAAAAAAAAACCTCAACAATGTATACTGAATATTTTAAAGTAATTCGTTAGTTTATTTACACCCTTTAACACTGCAATGGGATTTAGGAAAAAAAACCAAAGTTCCCTAAACAAAAAAAAAAAGTATCATTGGGTGGAGTTAGTCGGTCATATTCCAATCATATTATTTGCATTCTAGTGGCAAACTATCAAACTAGGTAGTTAGTCGTATTTGCCACTGAAAAATATTTACTTTTGAGAACTCAGACTACTTTGAAAAATATTGGAATTAGTCGGATTGGCTTCTGAACGCCTCATATTATGGTATCTGAAAATTTTATTTATAAAGAAAACTATAAATTAATGTATTGTTTTCGCTCAGGGGCTCACATCTTGTACGTGGATGGCAACCACGAGCTGCCCGAGGTGAGACAGGCAGTCCTTCAGTTCTTTGTATGACTTTCCTCTTTTCAACAGGCGTCAGACCGTGCGACGGGCCGGCCTGTCCTATTTTTTCCGGTCGCAAAAACGCATGCTAGGTTTGGAGGGAAAAGGGAGGTCCGCCGACCCCGCATCGGGGCAATAAGGCGAGGACAGAAGAAGAAGATGAATTAATGTATTGTTTTTTTCTAATATATATTAATATATGAAAGGAGAGAAGTATGGTCATGTCAAAATTCGATGTTGAGTTTTGTGGTCTTCCTTTTGGGTCCCAAATTAATTGGGGGTTGGGGCGTGGTGGGGTGTCTGTCTGTGTGTTTGTTTGTTTTGTGTGTTTGTTTGTTTGTGTGTGTGTGTGTGAGGTTTTGAAAGAAGAAAAAGGGGAAAGAAGTTATTTTCTTTAAAAAAGGAGGGTTTTTGATTTTATTTTTTCTTTCTATTTGGGCAAAAATAAACAATATTACCGAAAAAGACGGCTGGGGTTAAATTATACTCCATCTTATACGTATTTTACTTATTTTAATTATTTAAAATAAATATTTTATTACATTTTATTTCTTTCTTTTTCTTTATTTATTTTTCAGTTCAGCTCATACCAAGGGCGGATCCAGAGGTGTTTCTCGGGAGGGGGGGGTAATCTGGAGTGACTGGTCGCACAGCACACTATTTTTTCTTAATTTTGGTAATTTAAAGGCTCATTCTGTACTTGTTTGCCAGAATATAAATACAAATAAAATTTTTAAGTATTAATTTTTAAAATTTTACATTAAAAATAAATTTTTTTTTCAAATCTCGGGGGTAGGGGGTGTAATTACCCCTTTACCCCCCCCTGTATCCGCCCTTGGCTCATACCATGCTTGAATAAGCTACATCTTAGAATCATTAGGCCAAGTGATTATTTCATTGGATGATATTTCCTATGAAAGCAAGTCGAAATAAATTGAGTAATGAGGAGATACTTCGTCTTTTAGAAGGATTTTGAATCCGAATCTCATGATTCCAGTGAATCTATAGATGAACAGAAATATTGAATTCAACTCCCGGACTCCTCGATAAACATTATCGACGATGGGGTCTTTATTTACCCCAGGATAGAGCTTTTGTCTCCCCGCAGAGTGTTAAAAAGATTTAGTCCAACAGAATGGAAATGTATTTAGAGTAAGGGAGGATCCAGAGGAGTTTTTTCAGGGGGAGGTAATTACGCCCTTGGTTTAGAGATAAATATTTGTTTATTTATATTCTACACCTTGGCGTCATCTTGGCGCATCTACTCCCCAAAGACCCTTTTTTTGGAGCTATTCTTTTGACTCCTCCTGAGCCACAGGGGATTAGTCTCCTTCCTCTTTCTTCTCCATTCACTCATTTCAACGTTTTGTTACCTGAGATGTAAACTGTCACTTTTGGTAATTGAATCTTTGAACACACCTGACAGATAACGAGAACATCCCTCCCCTACTTCTCCTCTTTTTCTACCCCCTAAGATATTTAATTTATCTCTGTGCAAGTGTTATATTAAAAATTAATAGATGATTGATTGATTGTTAGGACCGGTTGCTTCACTTCTAGTCAAATAACAAACTTATCATCGATATAGTAAACAAGAACACGATTAACCTTCAAATTAAAAAAAAAAAAATGAGTTTTTTCAATATAATTAGCTAAGTTTTGTGAAGTTAGCAATTTATAAAAATTATTTAATTTTTAAAAAATAGTCTTTTCCAAAGGATATAACAGGATGTCAACGGCTACTCGGAGATTGCGGTGAAATGTGTAATGTTAATAAAAAATTTAAAAAAAATTTTTATTATTATTATTTTTTATTTCTAGACATTTATCGGCCAACCAGTGCACATTATTGGTTTCAATCCTTCGAACGGATCATCATCAGGGCCTAGAACAAAATACATATATTAGGAATATTCTTTATTCTTTTTGTGTAACAAACGTTAGTTAGATTTTTTAAAAATTATAAAACATTTTCATATATATACCTATAGATAATATAATTCGTACAAATCTTTTTTAAAATTAGTTTAAGTTTTTTGAATAAGTATATTTTACGTTATTATTGAGTGTAATAGTTATTTAACAGAATTTTTCTCTGTCTTACCTTAAATGCTATGATAATCCAAATCCAAAAAATTCAAAAAACTTAAACTAATTTTAAAAAGATTGTACGAATTATATATATAAGTTATATATGAAAATGTTTAATAATTTAAAAAAAATCTAACTAACGTTTGTTTCACAAAAAGAATAAAGAATATTCCTAATATATATTTTGTTGTAGGCCCTGATGATGATCCGTTCGAAGGATTGAAACCAATAATGTGCACTGGTTGGCCGATAAATATCTAGAAATAAAAAATAATTTTTATAAACATTACACTCACCACAATCTTCGAGTAGCCGTTGACATCCTGTTATATCCTTTGGAAAAGACTATGTTTTACTTTCTCTTACCCTATACCATATATGAAATATATATAGAGAAAGTATTGTTAAATATGTTTTCGCGGCAAGAATCCTCAACGAAAATAATTTAAATTCATTTTATTAACAAAAATTTAAGACAAGACTCTTCCTTAGTTAAGCCTTAGCTAGCTAGCTAACTCCGACTTGGGCTCTATTTAATCATTTGATTAGCGTAACTAGATGTAAAGACTCGAAAATCATAGACAACTACCTTATTCAAGCAGTGAAGGCGTTCTGGGGGGGGGGGGGGGGAGGGGGGGCATGCCCCTGGATGCCTCAGATTTTTCTGTTGATATAATCTATATGTATATTGTCCCCCCCTTCTGTTGGTAAGTTTACCCCCCCCTCCCCCACTTGAAATAAGCTGGAGCCATCACTGTACCCAATGGATAACTAGTTAATTACAAGTGAAATTAGTCAAATTGAAAAGAGGAAAAATACTAAAAGAAAAGGTGACATTCCTTTAAATTGAGTAGGGAAATTTATGGTAAGTCAAGTGTCGAACTTGTGTGTGATCTTACCCCGCCTGATTTATGACAGTGATAATAAATAAAAACGATTTAGCAAAAATATTATTAAAAGTTACAGTTAGGAATTTTGTTAGATTTATTTTTTGTTACAAAAGAAAAAATATTTTTTTTGGCAATAATGAAGTCGCTATATATGTATGATGTAACCATCATATTTTATCATAAAAGGGTCGGTTGTAATTAACTAGCTATCCTATTAAAAAGAAAAAACTAGCTATCCCTCGGATAAGCTGACTTTCGACTCTTTTCACATTAAGAAGCTAATCACATGATTAAATAAGAGCCAAGATCGTAGTTAACTAGCAAACACAAAAAGTTCGGAATAAGGGGTGAAATTTTTCTAAATTATTTTGATTAATTTAGAAAAATAGATAAGACATCTAAATGGCCTCTGATGGAAAAAATAAATCGGGTGTGACTGATCGCACACTTCGGTAATTGAAAGTTGTGTCCTGTGTTTGTCACACAAGATTTTTTGTGTCGATATATAT
>JAKCPI010015929.1:0-16126 GCA_023213315.1 Euborellia annulipes
TATAAGAAAGCATGTTTTAAAAAAAATTCCTAACAGGAAATCATTAATTATATATAAGTTTAATAAAAACAAATTGATGATAAAATAATTTAATCAAAATAGTTTTATCTTGATCAAGATAAAAAGACATATTTTCTCAATCGTCCTTATCTTTTAATTTTTAATTATATTCCTTCTTTCTTCCGATTCAATGTCTTAATTTCAAAAATGCGCTTATTATTAAACATATTTTCTTTAATTCTATTCATTAATTTAACACAGGGTAAGTAACATATAATATTATTAGAATTAAAAAATGTATTCTTATTAATTTTGTATTTTTTTTTTGCAGCTTTAAAATGTTACACTTGTCAAATGAGTGGAGGTGATACAGATAAGAATTGCGAAAAACATCCCGCGCTTGTTACTACAAGTCCTCCAACTACAAATTGCAATATGAAGTATTGCGTTATCATTCGAATGGAATATGTTGATTCACGTAAGAATATCATTTGAAAATTTGTTTATTTTCTTTAATTCCTGGGGAGTTATCAAGCACTTCTTAGATCTGTTTTAGAAAGAGATTTACTGATAGATATCTAGAAGCAGGGGTGTAAATAACACCCCCGCAGACCCCGCAATGCGGAAGGGGGGGCGCAGAGAGCAATTTGGTATCCCTAAAAAAAAAGTAAAATGATTTTTATGAGAGGGAAAAAATTTCCGTGTGGCGGAACAATTTGGTTCCGCAAAAAAAAAAATTCGTTCGAACCCTCCCCTCCCCGAAAAAAATTTCTATATACCCCCCCCCCTATAATTTATTAACACCATAATACTTATCATGGTCAGTCTGTGTGTCATGTCTGTGTGACTATTTATTTATTTATTTATAATCGAAAATGCTCTGGGAGGCGATTTGTGCCTCTTTTGAGCAACAATTATATTGTTACACGTGTAGGGGAAGCAGAATATGTAGCATAAACACAAATTACGGCATCACATGCTTCACACCGCAAACTCCGGGGCAGCCTACCGTCCCGGCACAGGACCACCCATCTCTTAGTCTTGACTGGAAAATCCCAAGACTTCCCGACAACCGCCACACCTCTCGAGGGAGGGAATTCCACAGGCGTGAAGGCTCTCACAAAAAACGATCTGTGGCTTAAAAAGCCGTCGGATGCTAAGGAGTGGGTTTGAATCTTAGGAGTTCGCACAGATAAGTGGTGGATTAAATCTATCTATCTATCTTCTATATAAATAAAAATATGAAATGTTCGTTTGTGTGTGGCCGATGATCTCCGTAATTACTGGACCGATTGCTTTGAAATTTTGGCGCAACCTTCCATGTGATTATGAGCGTGTTTTTATATACTTTTTTATTAAAAATCTTTTTTTTCTTTATCTAAAAAATTAGGATTTAAGGTCTTTTTAACATACTTTTCTTTGAAACTCATTTATTTTTCATTACCATGGCAACCATTTCTAAATATATATATTTTGTTACCATGGCACCCATTTCCATTTAAGGGTTTTAATCTTTAGGCTATATATACATATATTTTTTTAATTAAATATGTACCGATGGCTAATACGCTGATTCTTCCAAGCCACCCACCCGAGGTTTCGCCGTGCCGTGCTTTGGCATTGAGTAACAGCAAGGATCTTGGTACTGCTATTCTGTGTTGCCAGGGCTCCCAGGGAGCTAAAATGAAGCAACAATAAACTATGCCGAGAGGGGGGGGCTGGCAACTGTTTAGAGCAATAGACACCCAAATCATTGCAGTTAGATAATGCAAAGCGCGGTGAACCATAGGGCGAGGAATCAGGAATCAGCGTGTTGAACTTCCTCGGTAGCCATCGGTCTCAATCAATTTTTTTTTATCTACACATACAGTATATACCTGGTATATATAGACAACTAAATGGCCTGAGGAATCGAGAGGGCAAATATAAAAGAAAAGGAGCACGAAAATAGAAACAATAATAATTACGGATCTGAAGTTTTTTTTTTTTTTTTTTTTTTTTTTTTTTGGAATGGGTGCATAAGGTCCGAAGATCTATAATGACCAATAGTCACATGCAGCCAGGAAGAAAATAAAACAGAACCAGAAGTCGGCTTACCGCAAATAATAGAACATTGCCGAAGTACTCTTAGGGTAGGAAAGTGGGAGAAAATCTTAACCCAGAGACACAAAGGGCCCAATTTGAGGTGGCCTAAGTGCCTTAAAAATGGGGATGACTCCTACTTGATAAACCCGGGACCTGCCGAGAGGTCTGGGCCGGGTAGCTGGGAAAAGAGCAGCAAATAAAATTCATTCAACATGAATTTAAAAATATATAAAGTTGAATCCTCGATTAAGTTATTAGAAAATAGAAGCAACAATAAAGGATAGAAGAAAGAAGAAAATAAAATAGCAACGGCCAGGAAAGCTGAATCTTCGATTAAGTTACTGCCGATTCTCAGCAACTAGGATGACATGTCACGAGGCCGCTTAGGGGTCGTCCACATATTACGTATCGCGATAGGGAGGGAGGGGTCTGTCTGGCCAAAACGTTACTAATTGTGACATGGGGGACCCGGGGGTTTCTCTAAGTGTGACATAACAATTCAAAATTTAAAAAAAAAAGTTCGAATGATTTTCACAACAGGGGAAAATGGAGTGATTATTTGAGTCACGAGGGAAAATTTACTAAAAGAAAAAAAAGGTAAAATGATATGAATTTTGTAAAAGAAATTTTTTCGGGGGAGGGGGTAGTTCTATGTTGTGACAAAATATTTGTAGGGGGGTTTGTTTGTATATGACTAAATGTGACAGGGGAGGGGGGACTAGAAAATCGTCAAAAAGTCTTTATGTAATATGTGGACGACCCCTAATGAGTAAATGTGGAACGTGGTCCGAGACTGGTAGGGGTTGATGGACGCAGAAAGGACCACCACCAGTGACGCAAACACTTACGGGGAGAGCTACTAATATTATTCAGAGACGCCGCCCGCCAGGGCCTAGCGTGGTAGGGTTGCCGGAGGCAACCCTACCGCAGCTAGTTTTAAATAAAAACAGCCAGCAGGTAGGACCTTCTTTCAGCCAGTATGGGCCACCCAAGTCTCTCATAATAGGGTGTCTCTGAACAAAATATCTCAAGAACGAAAAGAGCTAGGATGTTGAAATTTTATATTTAAAATAGGCACCCCCATGGGACGTGACACGAAGCTTTTGAACAAAATCGACCAAAGAGTACTAGTACTTTACTGATGCACTTTTTCAGTTTTTTCGATTTTTCTCTAAATTTGCTCTAAACGATTTTTTTTTTAATTCAAAAATCAATTATTTTTTAGATTCTCAATAGATTGTATATTCTCATTTTGTCATTGAAATCTTCTGAAGGCCACTTTACTCTTGTACTCCTTAGAAAAGATAGGAGAAATGGTTGCCATGGTATCAAAATATAAATATTTTGCCATACTTATAAATTTTACATCTTGAAAATCGGATGTACAGTGAGGGGTCATTATTAAGTCCCACCCATGCGTTTTCTACTTGTGATTATTTCATTGTTTTTATAAAAGAAAATGAAAATCTTTTTTGGAAATTTTCTAGGTTTGAACCATGAAAATTTCTATTAGAAAATATATAATATTTTTTTTAAAAACAATGAAATAATCACAAGTAGAAAACGCATGGGTGGGACTTAATATTGTCCCCCACTGTACCCTACTGTCGGAAACTAAATACATGTCGACACAAAAAATCTGGTGTGACAAGAACGGTACACAACTTTCGATTACCGAAGGAAAGAGAAAGTTGTGGGCTATGCCCAGTCACACAGATTTTTTTTTAATTTAAAAATCTTATATCAAGTTTGATAATATTTTTCACGCAGATTTCATTGCCTAATTTTCAAAAAAAATTTTCCGGAACTGATCATAAGTCATCTTTAATTTTTGTTTTTTTTTTTAATTATTCCGAATTTTTTAAATAATTTTCAGATAAAATCTATTCGTTCTATCGTGGTTGTAGTGACACTCCAAAAAACGGCGTAGAAGTTAACAGTTACCGGACATATTTCTCTTCTTGTACAACAACGCTCTGTAACAAAGGAGATGGCAAATCAAGCGGCGGGGGTGGTGGAGGTGGAGGAAATGGAGGTGACGGGGATGGAAATGGAGTTATTGACGATGGATCAGACGGCGGTGTGTTAATTGTCCCTGGCACAGGGGAATCTCAAATTATTTTCCCATTGGCTTTGCTTATTATTCTTCTTATGACTGTTGTGGTCTTTATTGTTTAAAAAAAAAATATATCATCGGTTCTATAAAATATTTATTAATCTTGTCCCTCTCCACTGACTTTGCATAAATCCGCCACTATGTCAAAATGCGAAACATTTTAAAATTATAATTATCGATTGTGAGAGATGAGAAATCATTTGCTCTGGAAATGGAAGTTATTTCTTAAAAATTGAATAAATTCTTCAATTCTTTTTCCTGATACCGGTACTAAATATTTTTTTTATATTTATTTATTGAATCTACTATTAACAATTTTTTTTTATACATTACTTAAGTTTTTATTTTATTGATAGGCTACAACAAAGTTTG
The DNA here is from genome assembly GCA_023213315.1 of Euborellia annulipes. NCBI lineage: Eukaryota > Metazoa > Arthropoda > Insecta > Dermaptera > Anisolabididae > Euborellia > Euborellia annulipes. Next base: position 4,574 of record JAKCPI010015929.1, read on the forward strand.
ATATTATTAAAAAAATGTATTGTATACGAGAACAGGTCAATAAGTCCGTGACTTTTTGAATTTCCCGCCTCTTAACTGGAATGGCAACACTGCTCCTGTCAGCAGGCAACTATCAGCTGACTCCTGTCGAAATTTGAACCAGCTGGGTCTTTTAGTTTTTGTTTGACATCCATTAATAGCAGACTACCTCGTGATTTGAGAAGAAAATGGAAAAAAGTGAATATCGAGTGCTCCATGGCAAAAAATCCATGAATTGGGATACGAATTGCTCCCTATTCTCCGGATTTAGCCTCGAGGGACTATTTCTTGTTTCCAAACCTGAAAAAATGGCTCGGCGGAAAGAGATTTGACTCCAACGATGATTTTGATGCCCTCGACAAATCTTATTTTTTGGAAGGGATAAAAAAAATTGGAGAAACGTTGGACAAAGTGTATAGAGCTCAAAGGAGACTACGTTGAAAAATTATTTATTTTATTTTTATTTTTTATTTTTTTTTTTTATTTTTTTTTTTTATTTTTTTTTTATTTTTAATTTATTTTTTTTTTATTTTTATTTTTTTTTTTTATTTTTTTTTTTTATTTTTTTTATTTTTATTTATTTTTTATTTATGTTTTTATCCAAAATCCTGTGTTTCATTCAAAAAGTCACCGACTTATTCACCTGCCCCTCGTATAATATAAATATATAAGTATACTTAATTTTAATTTTATAAGATATAAGTAGAAATAATCTTCTATTCTTATATAAATAAAAATGTAAATGTTTTTTTTTTTTTTTTTTTTTTTTTTTTTTTTTTTTTTTTTTTTTTTTTTTTTTTTTTTTTTTTTTTTTTTTTTTTTTTTTTTTTTTTTTTTTTTTTTTTTTTTTTTTTTTTTTTTTTTTTTTTTTTTTTTTTTTTTTTTTTTTTTTTTTTTTTTTTTTTTTTTTTTTTTTTTTTTTTTTTTTTTTTTTTTTTTTTTTTTTTTTTTTTTTTTTTTTTTTTTTTTTTTTTTTTTTTTTTTTTTTTTTTTTTTTTTTTTTTTTTTTTTTTTTTTTTTTTTTTTTTTTTTTTTTTTTTTTTTTTTTTTTTTTTTTTTTTTTTTTTTTTTTTTTTTTTTTTTTTTTTTTTTTTTTTTTTTTTTTTTTTTTTTTTTTTTTTTTTTTTTTTTTTTTTTTTTTTTTTTTTTTTTTTTTTTTTTTTTTTTTTTTTTTTTTTTTTTTTTTTTTTTTTTTTTTTTTTTTTTTTTTTTTTTTTTTTTTTTTTTTTTTTTTTTTTTTTTTCCCCCCCCCCCCCCCCCCCCCCCCCCTTCTTCTATATAAATAAAAATGTAAATGTTCGTTTGTGTGTGGCCGATGATCTCCGAAAGTACTGGACCGATTGCTTTGAAATTTTGGCACAACCTTCCATGTGATTATGAGCGTGTTTTTATATACTTTTATTAAAAATCTTTTTTTTTCTTTATCTAAAAAATTAGGATTTAAGGTCTTTTTAACATACTTTTCTTTGAAATATTTATATTTCATTACCATGGCAACCATTTCTAATATTTATATTTTGTTACCATGGCACCCATTTCCATTTAAGGGTTTTAATCTTTAGGCTATATATACATATATTTTTTTAATTAAATATGTACCGATGGCTAATACGCTGATTCTTCCAAGCCACCCACCCGAGGTTTCGCCGTGCCGTGCTTTGGCATTGAGTAACAGCAAGGATCTTGATACTGCTATTCTGTGTTGCCAGGGCTCCCAGGGAGCTAAAATGAAGCAACAATAAACTATGCCGAGAGGGGGGGGCTGGCAACTGTTTAGAGCAATAGACACCCAAATCATTGCAGTTAGATAATGCAAAGCGCGGTGAACCATAGGGCGAGGAATCAGGAATCAGCGTGTTGAACTTCCTCGGTAGCCATCGGTCTCAATCAATTTTTTTTTTTATCTACACATACAGTATATACCAGGTATATATAGACAACTAAATGGCCTGAGGAATCGAGAGGGGCAAATATAAAGAAAAGGAGCACGAAAATAGAAACAATAATAATTACGGATCTGAAGTTTAACCAGAAGTCGGCCTACCGCAAATAATAGAACATTGCCGAAGTACTCTTAGGGTAGGAAAGTGGGAGAAAATCTTAACCCAGAGACACAAAGGGCCCAATTTGAGGTGGCCTAAGTGCCTTAAAAATGGGGATGACTCCTACTTGATAAACCCGGGACCTGCCGAGAGGTGTGGGCCGGGTAGCTGGGAAAGAGCAGCAAATAAAATTCATCCAACATGAATTTAAAAATATATAAAGTTGAATCCTCGATTAAGTTATTAGAAAATAGAAGCAACAATAAAGGATAGAAGAAAGAAGAAAATAAAATAGCAACGGCCAGGAAAGCTGAATCTTCGATTAAGTTACTGCCGATTCTCAGCAACTAGGATGACATGTCACGAGGCCGCTTAGGGGTCGTCCACATATTACGTATCGCGATAGGGAGGGAGGGGTCTGTCTGGCCAAAACGTTACTAATTGTGACATGGGGGACCCGGGGGTTTCTCTAAGTGTGACATAACAATTCAAAATTTAAAAAAAAAGTTCGAATGATTTTCACAACAGGGGAAAATGGAGTGATTATTTGAGTCACGAGGGAAAATTTACTAAAAAGAAAAAAAAAGGTAAAATGATATGAATTTTGTAAAAGAAATTTTTTCGGGGGGAGGGGGGTAGTTCTGTGTTGTGACATAATATTTGTAGGGGGGTTTGTTTGTATATGACTAAATGTGACAGGGAGGGGGGACTAGAAAATCGTCAAAAAAGTCTTTATGTAATATGTGGACGACCCCTAATGAGTAAATGTGGAACGTGGTCCGAGACTGGTAGAGTTGATGGACGCAGAAAGGACCACCACCAGTGACGCAAACACTTACGGGGACAGCTACTAATATTATTCAGAGACGCCGCCCGCCAGGGCCTAGCGTGGTAGGGTTGCCGGAGGCAACCCTACCGCAGCTAGTATTTTTAATAAATAATTAATACAAAATTTGGTGTATAATTAAAAACTCACATAACCAAAGTGTTGTGTGGTCAGCCCTTTAGATCCCCAACAAACCTAATATTGATTTACAAGTCGGTAATATTTTGTTAATTAAAGAAACATAATTATCTTTAGAATTGTGAGACCGAAACAAAAAAATAAAATGACTGGGCGGACCGAATTCATTTCAGCGGGCTCACTCACTCAATCTCATCACAAAACAAAGTGAAAAAAAAAAAAACAAAAAAACTCGGCGTGAGATTTTTCTCTATTGATACATAAATAAATGGCTCTTGTACTTTTTAATTTTGATAACATAAATTCCCGAACAAAACCATTTATCATTTTATTTCGGAATTTTTGTTTTAAACAAATTAGGCCGTATTGTTAAAATATAATTTAAGATTAACGAGGATAATTTTGGGTTGAAAATCATTCATAATATTAAAATAAATTACTCTATCAATAAAACTTGATGATAGATGCATACATACATATGTATATTTTGTTTTTTATAAGTTCCGCTTTCGATTTGTATAATTTTTAACTGTCTTTAACATTTATTCCACCATTATTTAACTTAATTTGTTCTATAAAAAAAAAAAAAATCATCCTATCAAAATCAATTAATAATAATAAAATTATTATCATACATTCCAAAAGTCGATTCCTGTTTTCACTGACAGACAAATTAATTTCGTGTAATAGATTTTAACAAATGAATAACATTAAAAATATTTTTAATAATAAATCAGTTGAAAAATTTCAAGAAAATTTTTGAAACGAGTGAATTTCGAGACAAATACTTTGTTTCCGATTGTGTCTTAATTTCTCAATTAATCCGGTTCCATATCATCTGTGTATTCCATCTGTTTTTATTCATTTATTCATATACAAAGAATACCGACCACCAATCATTGTACAGTCGGCGCCACAAGTGCCTGATGTGCTCTAGAGTGGAGCTTTGAGTTTAGGCAACTTTATTTAAGCCATTTGGATACCAAATGGCTTAAGGCGAAGGTGTTACGCATGTTTTTCTCGATAAGAGGGCGTTGTGTGTCATTAAAGTATGCCCAAAAAATGAAGTAATTCAAAAATTTGCCAAGAGATGTCAGAATGGTAGCTAATAATATTTAATGCATTTGGTTGATTTTCATTGATCTTTTAACAATAAATACTTTATAAATGTTATTATATATTATGTATCTTTTATAAAAGCATAAAAATATATAAATATAGGAGAGATATACTTTATTAGGGGATCGGCTGTTAGACTAGCCTGCTATCTATTGCAAGAATGCTGAACTAATTTGACAGTTGATTTTTTAAATAAATCATCCAAGCTTATTTTAAAAATTTCTTAATTAATATGTGATTAATAATAACAATAAATTCATTTTTAAATTAAAAAAAAATTAAAGATTATTGGGACAGAAGGTTTTTTATATTTGCTTGATAACAAAAAAAATTAATTTCCTTAATTTTTTTATAAGTCAATGGGGGCCTAAATGGGTTTAAAAAAAAAAACAACCAAATTCTCATATTTTTTAAATAAAATTTGGAAACCATGTTTTTTTTTTTGAAGCAGACATATAATTATTTTATTGGCTCAGGTCCAAAAGCAGCGCGTTCACAAAAATGTCCCCCCCCCGGATGCTAGAAAATATGGCAACTCTACTCCTATTTAAATAGTAGTAGCCACCAACCAGATCCGGTTCTTTTGAAGGTGACTCACATCACATTTAATTCCATTTGAGGCGCATCAAAAAAAAAAAAATTCCAAAAAAAGAGCTGATATTTTAAATTTCTATTAATTAAATTCGATCCTCTTTCTCTTTCTCTAGTGTGTCTTTATAGAATTAATTAGAACTGCGAGTGTTGTTGTTGTTGTTGTTCCTAAGGTGCAATGTTGTTTAGTTTATGTGTTCCTCAGCGATCCTATCTCCATTTTCCAAAGGCTTCCTCAGACAAATGGGAGTATTTACGGGCCGGCAGCAGACTTGTCGAAAATTATTTCCTCGACTGTCCCACGGGCAACACACACATAGTACAATATATATAAATATATATAAACTCACACACTCACACAAACCCGAGGCCACCGACTTTAATTAACAGCCCGGCCACAGAGAGAGTCACGTGACTGCCCTCGGCCAACCGTATCATTATATTCTTACCATAATTACACGTTTACATTTCTGTTTACATTTGAATTCTTTTTCTTTAGCTATCGTTATATAATTTTCAGCATTTGCTTTGTCTCCCTTTTTCCCTCCCCCACTAATGAATATCAATTAATATTTGTTTGTAGTTAATTGTGTTATTTGCCTTTAAGAGAAAGAGAGAAGATACAGATAAAAACCAACAAAAACAAGTTTTTTTTCCCGAAATTCTGTCGGTGTGTGTGGGGGATAATGATAGTTTAACAAATACAAACGAGGTAACAAGACACGCACACCAGCCCAGAGGCAACAGATTCCTTTTCATCGGGTACTCGGGTAATTATTGATGAGGTGTTTAACGATTCGATATTCTTTTATTTGTCGCAATTCTTGACTAACAAGAATTTTATATATGCAAAAAAAAAAATTTCCAAATATGTCCATACTAACAAAAATGATAATAAAATTGTTTGTTAAAAAAAAAATAATTAATGAATTCAAATTCATTATCATACTTCATACATATTTATAGGCAAAGTTCAATAATTTTTAAGAATTTATTTTATTAGCCAAATTATTTGTTTGTTCGTTGTTGAGTTGAGAGAGAAAAAAAAAGGGTAGATGTCTGTGTAGATGTATGGTTGATGTTAAAGTACTTCCCAACCAGAAAAAGAAAGAGAGAAGTGTAAACATTCCCACCTGAAGAAGGCCACCTCCTATCTTGATAACTTCTAAGGAAAAAGGATACAAGGCTTAGACATAGATAGGGGTTCCAAACAACAACAAGCCATCTCGAAACTAAAAAAGGTAAACAGCCCAAATGGCTCAAGCACGAGAGAGAACATGCGAGGAAAATAAAAATCCAATTGGATACTAAATGCCACAAAAGCCGAGTCAATAGGATTTTTATTTAAATATCCAGGACTGAACACGAGAACAAAACACCAAAGAGGGTAGAGAAACTAATCAGGTACTTAATAAAATGTTCTACTTCTTAAATAAACAAAAAAACAAAGTCTTGGAATATAAAATAACGGATCGTATGATGTGACTGGTCGCACAGCACACGATCGACTTATTTATTTTTAGTTTCCGGTGATACGATACATTAGCATCAAAGATGTAAAATTTATAAATTAGAAAATGTTATCATGGAAAATATTTCAGTACAAGAGTAAAGTGTACTTCAAACAATTTCAAGAGCAAAATAAGAATATACATTTTAAAGAGTATCTAAAAAATTATTGATTTATGAATTTTAATCAAAATCGTTAAGAGTCAATTTTGAAGAAATCGGAAAAAACTGAAATAGTACATCAGTAAAGTTAGTAAGAGAATTAGATTTTCGGTGTAACTGTGGTTTATTTGTAAAAATTACAACGTTTCGGCCACTCATTCTGTGGCCTTCTTCAGTTACAATTCAGCTACGATTACAAAGGTTGTTACATCTGTGACAATCTCAATTGAATTGATTCAATATTTCTGTCTATAATCAATTCAATTGAGATTGTCACAGATGTAACAACCTTTGTAATCTTAGCTGAATTGTAACTGAAGAATGAGTGGCCGAAACGTTGTAATTTTTACAAATAAACCACAGTTAAACCGAAAATTTAATTCTCTTACTAATGATAACAACTGTGAAAGTTTTAATTAACTCCAAAACATCAGTAAAGTGTTAGTACTCTTTGACAGATTTTGTTCAAAAGCTTAATGTTACGACCCAGGGAAGTACCTAATTTAAATATAAAATTTCAAAACTCCTAGCTCTTTTCGTTCTTGAGATATTTTGTTCCCTGATAGAAAGATGGACTATTTTGCGGGACCCACTTTTTTGGACTCAAAACATACTGTACATATTCATCAAAATCTAACATCGGATTTTTTGACATGAATCCAATATTTTCTGTCTTTATATATTACCATATAAATCAGGTAAGACAAGTTAAAAATGAAGTTGCCCCTTCGAATTTTAAGTTAGGCAAATGATATGTTTAGTGCATCCCCCCCCCCCCTCCAATGAATAAAATTTAAAGAATATAAAATATTTTTATACTTTTTAACATATTTTAACATTATATTTCTTTCTATAGCATTTTTTCAAGAGTTTATTCTGGGCATTGAAATCGTTGGCGATCTTAATTTATTATTTTTAAAAAAATACAAAATTGAGATTAACGACAGGTGGTAGCAGCCAGACCAGAAAGGAGTAGCCTCTTCACTAAAGTAAATTCAAAATTCACAATATTTCGGTCTAATTTTATTGCACCACCACCAGGTGTTACGGAGTTGTCATATGTGAATATATCATTTATTTAAGTAAGTCTTGTTTAAATTTTTAAAAAATACAATAGTTACCAACAAAATTTGTATTTTTTCGCTTAAATTTTTAAAAAATACAAATTTTGCTAGTTGGTAACTATTGTATTTTTTAAAAATTTAAACAAGACTTACTTAAATAAATTGATGATATATTCACATATGACAACTCCGTAACACCTGACGATGGACCAATAAAATTAGACCAAAACGTTGTGATCGGGAGTTTCATTGGTGAAGAGGCGACTCCTTTCTGGCTGCCACGTTTTGAGGTCCCCTGAGTCCAAAAAAGTGGGTCTGTCTGTGAACAAAATATCTCAGGAACGAAGAGCTACGAGATTAAATTTTATATTTGAGTTAGGCACCTCCCAAGGGTTGAAAATAAGCTTTTGAACAAAATCGGCCAAAGTGTACTTTTTCAGTTGTTTTTTTTTCGATTTTTTCAAAATTCGCTCCAACGATTTTGATTAAAATTCAACTATTTTTTAGATGCTCTTTAAAAAGTATATCAGTGAAATTTTTCGTGAAAATTGTTCGAAGTACACTTTATTGATGTGGAAGCATAGATCAGCCTTATCTATGAATCGCATTGTCAAGTTTGGAACTTAGGTGCTATGAGAAACTAAATATATCTCGACAGAAAAAATCTGGTGTGCTGTACGACAGTTCCACCAGATTTTTGTCTTTGGTTTTGTTATTTGAGGAACGAAATAAAATTTCAGATCTCTATGAAGTTTTTTGTTTTTTATTGATTACAAGATGTGTTTCGGACAGACAAAGCAAGTTAAATAAAAGCGTTTAAAATTAAATATAATCAATGGGCAGATTGTATTTATTGGTCAGTAAATTTTATTTAAAATATATATAAAGATCAGAAAGAAGACTTGTAATTTTTATTGAGCCGAGTGCTTGGGAAGCATGCCCAGGGGCGGTTTTTTTGAAAGGTGGCAACATTGTTCCTTTTTTTTCTCCTGGCTACTTTCCAATGTTTCTCATCTTCTCTGTTTTTTTTTTCTTCCAACTTAAATTTGACATTAACTCAATTAATATATTATACTCAAATCGACTTCGGAATTCCCCAAACTTTTATTCTATTTATTGAAAAATAAAATAGAGTGATTAATAAAAAAAAAAAAAAAAACCTTAAATTTTTATGGGAGTTATAGATTAATCGATCGAAGGAACGCCTTGAAAGATTTTTTTTTTTTTTTTTATATAATCTTTAAATCATTCCTTAATGTTTATGTTGAACAATTTTTTATAGATGATTCATCTAATTCAACTAAATTTGCATCTAATTATTTGTACAATAAAAGAGCATTTTAAATTTATTTTTTAATCGACATATCAAGTGATCGCTTTTTTTTTAACTTTTTAACGATAATAAAAACTTGTAATAAAAGTGAAAATATAAATTTTGTTTCTTTTTTTTTTAATATAAAATTTCATGTTCACTATTAAATATTTAGAAATTTTGGGTTAATTATAATAAATTAATTGCCATAGCGCTTGCGGTCCAGATCTCCTACGACGGTAGAGGGGATTGTTGTTTTTCCACGAAGGTTTCGAGCAGTACATTGTTTTAAGGGGCGAGTCTCGGAAAAGCGTTAATAGCCGATTGAGAAACTGGTTACTCTAGGCGGCAAGAGATGGCCTTAGTTCTGCCCATAGGAAAACAAGCATGTTAGCCCATTTCATTTGAATGATTCCAGCAAATTAACTAAAAGCAAAAAATTAATTATTTTTTAACACAATGATTACTAATTTAATTATCTATATATAAGATATAGAGCGGATTTTTTAAAAATATCTTTTATTTAATGCGATTAATCTAAAAAAAAAAATTATTTTTTCGAAAATCAAAAAAAGGGCTTCTATAAGTTGTAGATATTTTAAATAGCTTTAATTTGAAAAAAATTTGAGGTCGATAGCTTTAAAATTGTGGCCTCTGGAACCCTTTAAAATCAGCACCTCGAGACGCACCCTTTAAGTCCAATATACAATATCTATACTTTTTACAAGGATTATACTTCTTTTATATTCACTATCGCACATTTATGAATTATTGTTTCTCATTTGTTTGTTATAGGTGATGTTGTGTTGTGCACACTCCCTCTCGGTGTACTTAAACAATCGACAGTATCCCCTGGATCAACATCCGCGAATTCAGTTCAATTCTGTCCCCCGCTTCCTGATTGGAAGGTGGCAGCAATCCAGAGGCTCGGCTTCGGTAATCTTAACAAGGTCGTTCTCTGCTTCGAAAGAATCTTTTGGGATCCGAATGCAAATCTCTTTGGCCACGTAGGCAGCACCACCGCTAGCAGGGGTAAGTCACAATTCCCTTCTCTTATTTTTCAGATTATCTTTATAATAAAAATTATGATCAAATATATCCATATTATAGAAAAAGATCTTAAAAAGGTGAAATAAAATAATTATAAAATCAAGTTATAAAAATACTAGAATATGCCCAGTGCCGGATTACTCATTAGGCGGAGTAGGCAATTGCCACGCTTTTTAAGCGCCCCGCATTTTTTTAAAAGTCTTTCGGCATTTGAGGCCATTTAGACCCCATTTATTTAAATTGATTGGTAGCCAATTCAATTGAAATGAATTTTTGTCGCGGATGCATACACGCTACTCCAGGTAAAAGTGGGAAGCATCGCAGGGGAGTATATAATTATTTTTTCAAAAATTGAAGAAATATACCTGGTAATTGATTCCCCAAAAGATTGAAGATTCAAATTATTACTAGGGATACTCGCCGTTTCAAATGCTGTATGAGTCCTTAATTTGAAAACGATTTATTGGGGGGTTTCTATAGAACTATAAAGTTTTTTTGGAACAAAGTTCTTTAACGTGGCTTACACAGGGTGAATTGGGAGAAAATGTAACGTAACAAAAACGCGTTCCTAACAAAAATGCATTCCCAGCCCCCGAGCGACGGCGGAGGAAGGCGAGATTAGCCGAAGTCTTGGCGAGGCCACGCCCACCTTCTCCTTCTCTTTATTTTCTTCTATCTACAGTAGGCGGGAAATGCCAAAATGCCAAATAGCCAAAAGCGAGCAAGAGGTTCCAGCGGGCGCAGCTCCCCTGGCTCCCTGACTTTAAATAGACGGAAAGCCCGCTTTCTGCGGAAATATTCATATTAAATTATATTCTGAGTTGAAAAAAAGGCGTGAGGAACTTCTTTCCTGCCGGTGGTCCTACGACACCACACGTTTGCTTTTTTTTGTAAAAAAAAAAAAAAAAAAAAAAAACACTTTTTTCCCCAAACTCGCATTCACATATATTTTCAGCAACTCAGGCCATATAAGACTTAATACGATAACCGTTATTATGAATATATACTGGTATATTGAGGTCAGGCATATCTTATTTAAGCCATTTGGTATCCACAATGGCTTAAATAAAATCATCGGACTGCCTGGGATCCCAACCTTCGACCCTTGGTATACAAGGCAGGAGCGCTACCAACTACCGCCAAACCAGAGGGGCAAAATATAAAGTAAATTCTAAATTTTTTTGGGCTAAATTATCCTCTCCCTGTAAGTTATGCAACTTTTTACTTTCTCTTGCCCTATATATGAAATATTGTATATACCAGGTATAGAGAAAAAGTATTGCGATCATGTCAAAAATTCAATGTCGAGATTTTTTCGTTTAGCTACCATTTATTACTTTCTATTAGGATTTATCTAAAGCAGATTTTCTCGATCCATGATGTAGAAATAAAATAAATTTAAGAACCGTAATATTTTATTATACAGTCTGAGAAAACTGATACCTATCATCTCAAACAAGATAAAAGTAATGATACGAAACGTTAACTATAAGTTATGTTTTATTTGATTATCTTAACACAATGTCCTCTTTATTCCCTCGATCTGGTTAAGATAATGAATTCGGCCAAACATGGAAAATAACTTCCAAAAAAAAAAAAACCCTTTTATCTTTTATCGAATTCCCTTTGTATTAAGAGAGCAATGAAAAATCCCATAAAAATTGACTATTATCAAGGGGTTATTTACCAGCTAAGTGGTAATAATAATAATTTACGTACTAT
>JAKCPI010015930.1:0-14289 GCA_023213315.1 Euborellia annulipes
AAAAAAATTCCTAACAGGAAATCATTAATTATATATAAGTTTAATAAAAACAAATTGATGATAAAATAATTTAATCAAAATAGTTTTATCTTGATCAAGATAAAAAGACATATTTTCTCAATCGTCCTTATCTTTTAATTTTTAATTATATTCCTTCTTTCTTCCGATTCAATGTCTTAATTTCAAAAATGCGCTTATTATTAAACATATTTTCTTTAATTCTATTCATTAATTTAACACAGGGTAAGTAACATATATTATTAGAATAAAAAAATGTATTCTTATTAATTTTGTATTTTTTTTGCAGCTTTAAAATGTTACACTTGTCAAATGAGTGGAGGTGATACAGATAAGAATTGCGAAAAACATCCCGCGCTTGTTACTACAAGTCCTCCAACTACAAATTGCAATATGAAGTATTGCGTTATCATTCGAATGGAATATGTTGATTCACGTAAGAATATCATTTGAAAATTTGTTTATTTTCTTTAATTCCTGGGGAGTTATCAAGCACTTCTTAGATCTGTTTTTAGAAAGAGATTTACTGATAGATATCTAGAAGCAGGGGTGTAAATAACACCCCCCGCAGACCCCGCAATGCGGAAGGGGGGGGGGCGCAGAGAGCAATTTGGTATCCCTAAAAAAAAAAAGTAAAATGATTTTTATGAGAGGGGAAAAAATTTCCGTGTGGCGGAACAATTTGGTTCCGCAAAAAAAAAAATTCGTTCCGGGCCCTCCCCCTCCCCGAAAAAAATTTCTATATACGCCCCCCCCCCCCCTATAATTTATTAACACCATAATACTTATCATGGTCAGTCTGTGTGTCTGTGTGACTATTTATTTATTTATTTATAATCGAAAATGCTCTGAGGCGATTTGTGCCTCATATGAGCAGCAATTATATTGTTACACGTGTAGGGAAACAGAATATGTAGCATAAACACAAAGTACGGCATCACATGCTTCACACCGCAAACTCCGGGGCAGCCCACCGTCCCGGCACAGGCCCACCCATCTCTTAGTCTTGACTGGAAAATCCCAAGACTTCCCGACAACCGCACACCTCTCGAGGGAGGGAATTCCACAGCGTGGAAAAAAAACGATCTGTGGCAAAAAGCCGTCGGATGCTAAGGAATGGGTTTGAATCTTAGGAGTTCGCACAGATAAGTGGTGGATTAAATCTATCTATATAAATAAAAATGTAAATGTTCGTTTGTGTGTGGCCGATGATCTCCGAAAGTACTGGACCGATTGATTTGAAATTTTGGCACAACCTTCCATGTGATTATGAGCGTGTTTTTATATACTTTTATTAAAAATCTTTTTTTTCTTTATCTAAAAAATTAGGATTTAAGGTCTTTTTAACATACTTTTCTTTGAAATATTTATATTTCATTACCATAGCAACCATTTCTAATATATATATTTTGTTACCATGGCACCCATTTCCATTTAAGGGTTTTAATCTTTTAGGCTATATATACATATATTTTTTTAATTAAATATGTACCGATGGCTAATACGCTGATTCTTCCAAGCCACCCACCCGAGGTTTCGCCGTGCCGTGCTTTGGCATTGAGTAACAGCAAGGATCTTGGTACTGCTATTCTGTGTTGCCAGGGCTCCCAGGGAGCTAAAATGAAGCAACAATAAACTATGCCGAGAGGGGGGGCAACTGTTTAGAGCAATAGACACCCAAATCATTGCAGTTAGATAATGCAAAGCGCGGTGAACCATAGGGCGAGGAATCAGGAATCAGCGTGTTGAACTTCCTCGGTAGCCATCGGTCTCAATCAATTTTTTTTTTATCTACACATACAGTATATACCTGGTATATATAGACAACTAAATGGCCTGAGGAATCGAGAGGGCAAATATAAAGAAAAGGAGCACGAAAATAGAAACAATAATAATTACGGATCTGAAGTTTAACCAGAAGTCGGCTTACCGCAAATAATAGAACATTGCCGAAGTACTCTTAGGGTAGGAAAGTGGGAGAAAATCTTAACCCAGAGACACAAAGGGCCCAATTTGAGGGTGGCCTAAGTGCCTTAAAAATGGGGATGACTCCTACTTGATAAACCCGGGACCTGCCGAGAGGTCTGGGCCGGGTAGCTGGGAAAAGAGCAGCAAATAAAATTCATCCAACATGAATTTAAAAATAATAATGAAAAATTGGAGATATCAGCCAAATTGGAATAATCCAGGTTCAATAAAACTCCCAGAATAAGACGTTTCGGCCTGAATTTATTTGGCCATCTTCAGTTATTGGGCTACAAAATTGTATATAGATATTAACAAAATTTTTTACATTCTATTATTACAATATATTTTTTTAAGTTGGTTGTGTTGTTTTTATTTTTACTTACAATTATACACATAGTGCAAGTGCACATGTGATCAAACCGGGATTTGTCAATAATAAAATTTTTTCGCTTCATACAAAATTATATGGCTCCTGTGCCCAAGCTCAGAGATAAATGATCGAATGAAAAAAATTTTTGTCTTAAAGTAAATTATTAACCTTGATTAACGGTCATTTTTTTATCTGATTACTTTTGTTTTTCTATGTAAATTGACCAAAATAGATTTAATCTATTTCCTTATTTATTAAATATTAAATCAATACTTTTATTAATTTTATTTAACATAGGTAAAAATTTTTTGTTTATTTTTTACTAAATTCCAACAAGGCACATTGTTTTATCAATCAGGGAAAAAATTCACGAGTCATCTCGCACAAGATAGAAGTATATATATTAGTTAGACCTATGCAATCTCTTTTGAAATTGACTGCTTTATCACCTGCTATTTTTATAAACAACATTTCGGCTATCGTTCTTTTATAATAGTTATCGATTTTTACTAACACTTGTGCATTGTCACAGTCAAAAGAATGACCATATTCCGTGGCGTGAGTGCTGAGGGCTGTATTTGTTTTTTTGTTTCTTATACTTAATTTATGTTCATACACCCTGGTTTTTAAGAAACGTGAACTTTGTCCTATGTAAATGCTTGAATTCGGTGGACAATCCAAACAATTTATTTTATATACAATGTTGTTATATAGGTCTTTTGGAATGGCATCTTTGTTGTTAAATAGGAATTGGATGTTATCTGTGTTTTTGTGAGCTATGTTTATGTCATACGTTTTGAAAAGTTTTTTTATTTTTTCAGATACACCTCGTATATAGGTTACTGAAAAATATGGGCCTACCTGATTATAAAAAATAAACAAAAAATTTTTACCTATGTTAAATAAAATTAATAAAAGTATTGATTTAATATTTAATAAATAAGGAAATAGATTAAATCTATTTTGGTCAATTTACATAGAAAAACAAAAGTAATCAAATAAAAAATGACCGTTAATCAAGGTTAATAATTTACTTTAAGACAAAAATTTTTTTCATTGGATCATTTATCTCTGAGCTTGGGCACAGAAGCCATATAATTTTGTATGAAGCGAAAAAATTTTATTATTGACAAATCCCGGTTTGATCACATGTGCACTTGCACTATGTGTATAATTGTAAGTAAAAATAAAAACAACACAACCAACTTAAAAAAATATATTGTAATAATAGAATGTAAAAAATTTTGTTAATATCTATATACAATTTTGTAGCCCAATAACTGAAGATGGCCAAATAAATTCAGGCCGAAACGTCTTATTCTGGGAGTTTTATTGAACCTGGATTATTCCAATTTGGCTGATATCTCCAATTTTTCATTATTATCACATCACCAGCCACAACCCAAAAGCAATGAATTTAAAAATATATAAAGTTGAATCCTCGATTAAGTTATTAGAAAATAGAAGCAACAATAAAGGATAGAAGAAAGAAGAAAATAAAATAGCAACGGCCAGGAAAGCTGAATCTTCGATTAAGTTACTGCCGATTCTCAGCAACTAGGATGACATGTCACGAGGCCGCTTAGGGGTCGTCCACATATTACGTATCGCGATAGGGAGGGAGGGGTCTGTCTGGCCAAAACGTTACTAATTGTGACATGGGGGACCCGGGGGTTTCTCTAAGTGTGACATAACAATTCAAAATTTAAAAAAAAAAGTTCGAATGATTTTCACAACAGGGGAAAATGGAGTGATTATTTGAGTCACGAGGGAAAATTTACTAAAAGAAAAAAAAAAGGTAAAATGATATGAATTTTGTAAAAGAAATTTTTTCGGGGGAGGGGGTAGTTCTGTGTTGTGACATAATATTTGTAGGGGGGTTTGTTTGTATATGACTAAATGTGACAGGGAGGGGGGGACTAGAAAATCGTCAAAAAAGTCTTTATGTAATATGTGGACGACCCCTAATGAGTAAATGTGGAACGTGGTCCGAGACTGGTAGGGTTGATGGACGCAGAAAGGACCACCACCAGTGACGCAAACACTTACGGGGACAGCTACTAATATTATTCAGAGACGCCGCCCGCCAGGGCCTAGCGTGGTAGGGTTGCCTCCGGCAACCCTACCGCAGCTAGTTTTTAAATAAAAACAGCCAGCAGGTAGGACCTTCTTTCAGCCAGTATGGGCCACCCAAGTCTCTCATAATAGGGTGTCTCTGAACAAAATATCTCAAGAACGAAAAGAGCTAGGATGTTGAAATTTTATATTTAAAATAGGCACCCCCCATGGGACGTGACACGAAGCTTTTGAACAAAATCGACCAAAGAGTACTAGTACTTTACTGATGCACTTTTTCAGTTTTTTTCGATTTTCTCTAAATTTGCTCTAACGATTTTTTTTTTTAATTCAAAAATCAATTATTTTTTAGATTCTCAATAAATTGTATATTCTCATTTTGTCATTGAAATCTTCTGAAGGCCACTTTACTCTTGTACTCCTTAGAAAAGATAGGACAAATGGTTGCCATGTTAACAAAATATAAATATTTTGCCATACTTATAAATTTTACATCTTGAAAATCGAATGTACAGTGAGGGTCATTATTAAGTCCCACCCATGCGTTTTCTACTTGTGATTATTTCATTGTTTTTATAAAAGAAAATGAAAATCTTTTTTGGAAATTTTCTAGGTTTGAACCATGAAAATTTCTATTAAAAAATATATAATATTTTTTTAAAAACAATGAAATAATCACAAGTAGAAAACGCATGGGTGGGACTTAATATTGTCCCCCACTGTACCCTACTGTCGGAAACTAAATACATGTCGACACAAAAAATCTGGTGTGACAAGCACAGAACACAACTTTCGATTACCGAAGGAAAGAGAAAGTTGTGTGCTGTGCGCCAGTCACACAGATTTTTTTTTAATCTAAAAATCTTATATCAAGTTTGATAATATTTTTCACGCAGATTTCATTGCCTAATTTTCAAAAAATTTTCCGGAACTGATCATAAGTCATCTTTATTAAGTTTTTGTTTTTTTTTTTAATTATTCCGAATTTTTTAAATAATTTTCAGATAAAATCTATTCGTTCTATCGTGGTTGTAGTGACACTCCAAAAAACGGCGTAGAAGTTAACAGTTACCGGACATATTTCTCTTCTTGTACAACAACGCTCTGTAACAAAGGAGATGGCAAATCAAGCGGCGGGGGTGGTGGAGGTGGAGGAAATGGAGGTGACGGGGATGGAAA
Source organism: Euborellia annulipes (assembly GCA_023213315.1). NCBI lineage: Eukaryota > Metazoa > Arthropoda > Insecta > Dermaptera > Anisolabididae > Euborellia > Euborellia annulipes. The sequence continues at coordinate 5,612 of JAKCPI010015930.1, forward strand.
TGGAGTTATTGACGATGGATCAGACGGCGGTGTGTTAATTGTCCCTGGCACAGGGGAATCTCAAATTATTTTCCCATTGGCTTTGCTTATTATTCTTCTTATGACTGTTGTTGTCTTTATTGTTTAAAAAAAAATATCATCGGTTCTATAAACTATTTATTAATCTTGTCCCCCTCCACTGCCTGTGCATAAATCCGCCACTATGTCAAAATGCGAAACATTTTAAAATTATAATTATCGATTGTGAGAGATGAGAAATCATTTGGTCTGGAAATGGAAATTATTTCTTAAAAATTGAATAAATTCTTCAATTCTTTTTCCTGATTATTAAAATACCGGTACTAAATATTTTTTTTATATTTATTTATTGAATCTACTATTAACAATTTTTTTTATACATTACTTAAGTTTTTTTTTTTATTGATAGGCTACAACAAAGTTTGATATTATTAAAAAAATGTATTGTATACGAGAGCAGGTCAATAAGACCGTGACTTTTTTGAATTTCCCGCCTCTTAACTGAAATGGCAACACTGCTCCTGTCAGCAGGCAACTATCAGCTGACTCCTGTCCAAATTTGAACCAGCTGGGTCTTTTAGTTTTTGTTTGACATCCATTAATAGCAGACTACCTTGTGATTTGAGAAGAAAATGGAAAAAAGCGAATTTCGTGTGCTCCATGGCAAAAATCCATGAATTGGGATACGAATTGCTCCCTCATCCGCCCTATTCTCCGGATTTAGCCTCGAGTGACTATTTCTTGTTTCCAAACCTCGGAGGAAAGAGATTTGACTCCTTGATGCCCTCGACAAATCTTATTTTTTGGAAGGGATAAAAAAAATTGGAGAAACGTTGGACAAAGTGTATAGAGCTCAAAGGAGACTACGTTGAAAAATAAAATAATGTTTTATCCAAAAAAGTCACGGACTTATTGACCTGCCCCTCGTATAATATAAATATATAAGTATACTTAATTTTAATTTTATAAGATATAAGTTTGAAATAATTATGAAAATAAATATTTTAAACACTTCTCTTGCTTTTTAACTTATTCCCTTCAAAAACAAAATTTTTTTGAATGTTTTTTTATAAACAAAGTAGGGTCCGACCGAAACAAGATTTTCAGCCGAAACCGAAACCGAATATTCGGCCTCAATCTTAGTTTCGGCCGAAACTTGTATTTCCTATAAAAAATTCATATCATTTCTCCCTCAAGTCCAATTCATTTGACCTTTTTTTTTTGCATGCGAGTCTCATTCCATCTTTTCAGACTCAGGTTTAGGCTACTTTTTGGCCGAAACCGAAACACGGCCGAAACCAGGATTTTTGGCCTAAACCGTAACCGAAACCGAATATTCGGTCGGTTCCTAAAACAGTCATTCTAAAATAATTTGTCTGGTTTCTTTTTTGAAAAGAAAAATTAATGAAAGTGCCGCCGGCGAGCCTGACAAGAAGAAGCATCCAAGATAAATGTTGTTAAGCAACTCCAAGCATTGCTAAAAATCGGGATAGGTGGCCTCCGAAAAATAAAACAACGTTGAACGCCCATCGGAAGCCATTCATTGCCTGATGATGGTCAAATAAATTTGGACCGAAACGTCGCGAATATCTTTGGGAGTTTCATTGTTTTGGAGACGCTCCTTCCTGACCTCCTGCCATTCTTTTAATTTTATTATTTTGAATTTTCAAAATGGCTGCCATTATTTTTTACCCGCCAGCGCTCTCTACCACCGAAATTCGAACTTCAAAGAGTTTCAAATCAACATGGAGTTGCTATCTCATGTTCAGTTTCAGTGACTTTTTAATTTCTATAAATCATATAAACAGGTTATAATTTAATTCTGGCTATGAAATAAATGTGAATTTGTATGAATATCTTTTAATCATTCCATTAAAATAAATTTAATTTTAACTTTATTTATTCAAAACATATGAATAATTGTCCTTTATAACGTCAAGTAAGTTTAATCAATTTATTTTGTTATAGTTTATATTAAAAAACTAATCTATTATTTTAGTTTTTTTAGGTTAAAGTTATGCTCGTTTAAAGAAAAATATATAAATATTGAAAAAATCACAATGTCAAGTCAACCAAGTTCAGTTTTAGCGTCTTTGACAGCGACATATACAGATTCAGAGGGCGAGGAAGATGTCAACGATGAAGAGGAAACCGAACAATCACCAACTCATGAGGATGGAAGCGTGAATTCGAATAATTCCCGTCCAGCTACACCAACTGCGAATTTAGTGGCTCCAGCCCCTCCACAACCATCTGTGGCAATTACTCAAGGCGTAGCAAGGTTAGTGTCTTATCATGACGATACCCTAATCTCAGATGAAGAAGGGCCAGATGGTGAACGAAGGCGTTCCATGGACGACCCCGAAGACGTCCAACTCCCACCAGAGCCAATCGGTCGATGCTCCAACGAATTACAAGATAAAATCACTCGGCTATATGAAAAAATGCAGTCTAGCGGTTTGGATATGAATCATGTAATACAACAAAGAAAAGATTTCCGTAATCCTAGTATTTATGAAAAATTAATACAGTTTTGTAGTATTAACGAATTAGGTACGAACTATCCCATACATATTTATGACCCGTTACGATGGGGAAAAGAATCGTTTTATGAGGAATTGGCTCGAGTACAAAAAACAGAAATGGATCGACGAGAGAAGGAACGAAAGGATCGTACCAAGGTTGAAGTTGTTACTGGAACTGCAAAAAGACCCGGAAGTGGCTCGGGAGCTGAAGATGATGCTAAAAAGCGTATTTCAAAATGGGACCAGGTGGGGACTACTGGCACTGGACCTGGACAGACAGGAGTTCTTAAACCCGCCGGGCTTGTTCATCAACCTTCATTAACTGCATCCGCTACTGGGACTAAGGGAACGGTCATTTCAGCCTTTGGATCGCTTCCCAAGAAGCCTCGCATCTAATTCTGTATAGTCGACTCGAGAATTTGAACATCTTTTTTGAGCCAGCATTTCTTATAGAATAAAATTCTTAATTCATTGATTACTATTTTCATTGTTTGTTTTATAATTTATAGTCCATACCAATTAGAGTATTATATAAAATAAAATTCAATATATATATATATTACTCCTATTTCGTGTAAATGCATTCACCTAGGCCTATTATGGGAAGTCTTTGGCACAAATAACACGAATTTGGAAATATTCTCTCATTTCTTTTCTACTGATGTAAAAAAATTTAGTATTTTTTTCTTTATTAATGCCAATTCACTGGAATTTATTCGTTCCGAGAAGCTAAGATCAAATTCTTTTAATTTATTGTATTTAATCAAATGAAATGTAATTAGAAATAAAGTTCAGTTTTGGCATTAATCGTGTTTTATTATTAATATTATATATAATTAATAATACAAATAAAAATTTTACTAATTACAGTGAATTGTTTTAATCTATTAAGGTGACCGTCGTGCATGTGATTAGTTCATTGTTTTTTTTATTTATTTATTTATGAAAATTTTTTAAAGGCAACTTTTTTTTTTAGTTCAAATGTAGAATAGAATTCCATCTCATTTTATAAAAACTAAAATAATCACTTGAGAAAAGACTTGGTGCCCACTAGGGTGGGTCGTTTTGCCTCTTTTTTTGGGAGCGAAATGTAATCCCCGGCAAAAGTGCCCCACCCACATGGACATTACAGATATTATTTTTTTTTCAATTCGGACAATATCTTCTGTGAGAATTTTTACCTCAAAGTTTCCAAATTTTGAGTGAAAATCCCAAAATTGTCATTAAGTTTAGTTGGGTTATAAAGCGAGCATATTTTTAGATAACGAGATGTCACTTGCGATGAAAACTGACACTCTAACCTCGAAATGCTCTGGAAGGACCAGAGATACCTCCTCTGGGTCCGAAAACGGGGCAAATTCAGTACAATTAATCGCCCGGAGGAGGCATCACAGGCCCTTCCAGGGGCATATAACTGACATTTCGGGGCTAGAATGTCAGTTTTCATCGCAAGTGACATCTCGTTATCTAAAAATATGCTCGCTTTATAACCCAACTAAACTTAATGTCAATTTTTGGATTTTCACTCGAAATTTGGAAACTTTGAGGTAAAAATTCTCACATAAAATATTGTCCGAATTGAAAAAAAAATTAATCTCTGTAATGTCCATGTGGGTGTGGCACTTTATTTGGGTATTAAATTTCGCTCCGAAATAAAAAGTCGCAAAACGACCCACCCTAGTGCTCCGTCATCATTTTAATAACTTGCATTTTATTATTATAATTAGTAACATTTTTTTTGTATTATTAATTTCTAAATAATTAACCACGATTATGTCAAAAATAACAAGTTCTTTACTTACCCAGCTATCTATGTTTTATTTTATGTAAATTATTTAAAATATAAATCATATTCAAACAAATACAAAATTGAAAAATCAATAAATTTATTTGAAATGCTGGTTTAATTTGTAAATATTGATAGTGGCCACATTATGTGATAATATTGAAAATCCAAGGAACATTTTTTTTTTTGTTTAACTCATTTAATTCTCTAATATCCCATTATATACACTGTATACTACTGTATGTACAGCTTTTTTTATAAAAACTCCCATTTTCTTCCACTTAAGAATTTGACGTCACCTATAAATTTTTATGGGCATGCCGAGAGGATGAAAAAACCTCTACAACTCTGATTCTGATGTAGAAATGGACAAAAACTTTTTCCAAATGAGTTTAATGTGTGGAAATGTTAGGATTAAACTCATTTGAAAAAAAAAATCAAAATTTTTGTTTTTGTTCCTCCCTACATCCTTGCGGAAAAACAGTGTAATAGAATTGTTTTCATATATACAGTATATAGTCCGATGTGGGACCTTCCTTTATACATATTATAATTTCTATCTGTTAATTTTAAATAAAATTCATAATTCATAATTTACAATTTTTTTTTTTAATTTAATTTTTATGTGGTGGTGGGCCCATTTTTTTTAAGTACCCTGGGCCTCTCGACCTAAATCCGCCTTTATATGAATTTTTTCAATTATATATAAATTCATAAAAAGGCGAAGACTATCTCCTTTCCATAAATAACACTTTTTTTTCATTCACACTCACACTCACACACACATTCACACAGTCTTTTCGGCAACTTAGGCCATATAAGACTTTGACGATAACCGTTGTAATTAATCAATTTGGGGTTCAGGCATTTCATTTAGCCATCTGGTATCCAAATGGCTAATAAAATCATCGGACTGCCTGGGTCCGAACCCGCGACGTTTGGTATAGAAATAAATAACACTTTGATATATATATATATATATATATATATATATTGTTGAGAGTATTGTTGTCTGATTCACCTTGAAAGAAAGAAGTATCTAATCCTCCTATTGTTTGTTTATGTTTATCTTTCCAATTTACATTGTGTTTTCGTTTTTTTTCCAATTGGTATATTTATTAAAGTAATTCTATTTAAATATCTTGTCCAACTTCTTTAATTATTTTATTCAAGATATATGAATAGGAGTTTGGTGGCTGTGAATATACTTGATTTAAATAAGGACAGGTTCAGCCAAATGAAAAGCCTTTAATTCGATCCCGAAGACGTTTCGAGATATATTTAACGTCTAAATCGAAACGTCTCCGGGACCTGCTCTTATTTAAATCATATTATTTATATATATATATTTATATATATATATATATATATAAATAAAAAAAAAAAAAATAATAACAGGAATGATGAGGAATGCAGCAGCCAGGTAGAAAGCCTCTATTATTAAATCCAACTCCTTTGTTGCAAGACGTTTCGTACAATTCTATCTAATATCTAGGCGCAAAGCGGATGCAAAATCAGTAAATAATTTTCATTTCAAATGACGTTTCGGGTGCTAGTCGCACTCATCTTCAGGGCACGCAAAATTGTCAAAATTTAGTACATATTATGCGGTACTGGCAATTAATTTCATGTTTATACATGTATTTGTTTGTTCTCAGAGAACTCGGAGCTCTTTTTGTTTTGGAGATATTTCGTTCACACACACAGACAGACACACCATGTTGCGAAAACCACGTTTTTTAGACTCAGGGAACCGCAAAACAGTGGCGGATCCAGAGGATTTTCTCGTGAGGAATAATCTGGTGTGACTAGTCGCACAGCACACAATTTTTCTTATTTTCGGTAATTAAAGGTGCATTCTGTACTTGTTTACCAGAATATATATACAAATCAAATTTTGATGTATTAATTTTTAAAATTTTATATTTAAAATAAAATTTTTTCCCAAAAAAAAGTCTAATCTCGGGGGGGGGGGGGTAATTACTCCCCTCGTACCCGCCCTTGCCTCAAAACGAGTATATCCATCATCAACATCTCTCTCTTCGAAATGATTGAATTACAATAGAGTTAACTGTTCGTCGCCAAGTCCTGGTTCAAATTTAAAGGGAGGAATGTGAAGAGTAAAAAATATGCTCAATCATGTTAATAATAAATTTGAATTTCCCTCGCTTTTTAGTGTTTCCGGGGGGAAGAGTGGTCGCAATTTCATCAGCCAATGGAAACGCTCTGATGGCGAATGAACAATCTTCTAATCTAGTAACCTTGGTGAATTGGTCGTGACAGGTGTCGCCCTCCAATCAGTCGACGGCCAATTGCCAAATCAGGCTAATGACGTCACGAGATCTCAGCTCGTCAGATTAAAAATGGCCGCGTCCTCTAATGGACGTACGACGATGGAGTCTCAAGATTTGCTTCATAATTCAGGAATTGATCGCATAAAATTATTATATCCGATGGTTAATGAAGATGAGACACCATTACCTCGATCTTGGAGCCCAAAGGACAAATTCAACTATATTGGCTTATCACAGAACAATCTTCGTGTCCATTACAAAGGTGAGATTTTTTTTTTTTTTTAAATAGAGCTTTTTTTTGTTTTTTGTGTACCTCCTCATAGACTTGCAATCATTTTATTAATAACTGGACCTTATTATTTTTCATTGTTTATTTTCTCCCTTAAACATTGATCTTTAGAATGGAATCTCCGCAATGGCGTGAAGAATATAAACTTATGTCATATACATAAAAAAATAAATAAATCTACTCAAGGTCTATAGATGAAACAAAGAAATCAGCTGATCCGTCGTGACATGACGTGCGTTCGATCCTTTTTCGCTTAAGTGGAAATTTACTTGGCTATTTTCATGGCCATACAAATTGAAATCATTGAACCTTTGTCTGATCTGTCATATGCTAAATCAATACCCTCTCTAACCTCTACAACTCCCAAAGATTTATTTATTTCTTTATTACTTTTAAATATTTATTCTTGGTTTTTAATTCTTTGAAAAATATAATTAATTATAAAGATAAAAATAATCAATTAGAATCCTTTTGACATTTATTTATTTTTATTAATTTTTTTTTTTTTTTTTGGAATTTTACATGTTGTTATTGACTTGTGAATTTTTTTCTTTTGTTTGTGTTTCACTCGTAAGGGATGTCACGGTTTGTGTTATTGATTGGTCCTCAGCTGACACTGACTTCTTTCCCGATGGCATGTGCAAATGCGTGGGGTTATTGACCCCATCCCCCCCGCACGGGCAATTATTTCGACCACATTGATTTCTGCCAAAATTCGATGCTTTCTTTTGACAGTCACTAGTCACTAACACACGCACACTTTCACTTTGAGATGAATCAAGAGAAAGCAACTTCTTAACTTTGACCTCCTCTATATCCTCGGAATTAATCTTAATATTATCAAATAACTACGTCTTGGCCCCAAAAAATCTATTTTTATTCAAACAACTTACGAAAAATAAATAAAAATGAACTTGCTTCGCTATTTTAATTTAATTAAAAAATTTTCGTTAATTGAATAGCCATTTTGGACATCTCTTTTTTTTTTTTTTTGATACGCCCTTGAAAATTTCTATTAGTCAGATAATTGATAATTCCTCAAGAAAATGACGTAATTATGAGTTACTTTACATTTTATTTATCTATAATTTTAAATTTACGTCTCAAATGAATTTGAAGCATGCAATTTTCATAAAGATTTTTTTTTTTTTGAGTTATTCATTCATTTATCATAATGAGAATTTTTCACGCCAGCCGATTAAAGACAAAAGAACCTGTTTAAAATATTAACAAAAAAAAATTGAATTACAAATTAAAGAGGTCCCTTTTAATCAATGAAGTTGAATACTTTGCTTTGATCCTTTACTCACACTTTTTTTCCTCTCCCATTGAAATGCAATATTGTTGTTGGGTAAGGAAGGTTTGTAGAGACTGTCAGCCAGATCTGAATCTACAAATCTTACCAAAATTTAATTGTTTTTGACTCTTTTATTCTTACAAAATCTTTTTCCAACTATCTGTTAAATTTTAAAAGAGTTAATTACCATCGATTTAAATTGCCCATTATTATTTATAGATGGGTATAGATTTTTTTTCTACTCGGGTTTTGATCAAAAGCTATCCAAGAAGGGTCCGAGTGACTCTAAGGACACAAAGGGTCATTTCCCTTTTGCTCCTGACCCCTCCCACCAAATGGCACCTACTGGCCTAATTAAGCCAACACAGTTCACACCCTTTAGGCCCAAGCAAACTTTATCTGTTTAAAATGATTTGACATTTACTCTTAAATATGTAACATCATCAGACTTGTGCCAAAAAATAAACGA
>JAKCPI010015931.1:0-27523 GCA_023213315.1 Euborellia annulipes
GTCATCGAATGAATAAAATCCTGAAAATGAAAAATATTTGTTTTTTTTATTGAAATACCTGCTATCCATTAAGAAGTATTCTTCCAATTGAGAATTGCATATGTTCCTCTTACAACCTCCAATTATTATATTTATTTATACCATTTAGTATCAAAATAAATTCATCAGACTGCCTGGGATTCGAACCCATGCCCCGTGGCTTCCAGAGTATCATTATTGTCATTTGTGAACAACTTTAGCCGTCTCGGCAACTTTGACTGATTCTTAAATAATTCTAGCCTATATTAATAATAAAAAGGAAATAAAGAAGAGGTGCAAAATAAAAATTGAAAAAAAAAATACATTCACTTGAGGCAATACAGTATATAATTTTATTTATTTTTATTTTAATCACAAGGTTAATGATTATAAATATTTGGTAGTATTTATGACGTGTGAACGCTAGCTAGCTAGCTAGCTTGGCAGCATCCCGGAAATCCTCAAGAGATTTTTGCTCTGCGGCAATTATCTTTTAAGAGTGAGAAAGAGAGAGAAACATGTAACCCGTTATCAAAATCTCCGATCGAGATCTCCAGCATCTGGAGCCCCTCGCCTCTCTCTCTCTCGCTTGGTCACAATTGAGACATCAGACATGCATGTTAGCTGTAACCCTTCAAAATTATCTGTTTAATAAATAATGTCGGTAAATACAATATATATATTTCTAATTGGAAAATGCCGTTAGCGAAAATATCAGGGATGGATGGATTATTTAAATTTTAAACGGTATAGAAATATAAATTTTTTTTTTAAGTTCATTTCATCAAATTCTTAAAATTTTGTACAGATAAGTTTCAAAAAACAGCACCCACAAAGGCGTACGAAACATCGGTAATAAGTCACGTTATTGCTTCAGATCAGAGAAACCTCTGAATTAAAAATAAAATCTTGAATAGCCTTTTTTTATCTCTGGATCTAGTCATCAGATTACGATTAATTTTGGCAAATTTATAGTCCTAGCATGGGCATATCCAGGGGGGAAGGCAAAGAGAGGCAAGTGGACCTCCCCTTCCAAACTTTAAATAGAAATAAATATAAAACTGAAGAATTCACGCTATCCGGAGAGAAGATAAAAAGTGTACGCCATTATCTATATATAATAATAGCGGAGTGTCCGTCTATCCGTCTGTCACGCTCTGTTTGACCAACTTCCCGTTGAAATTTTGAAACGAAATTTTGCAGTCTTATAAAGGATGTTATGGAGAAATGGAGAAACGTCTAGGAAAAAATACTCGGATCCCGGAAATTCCTATAACTTTTTGAGTTATTAATTTTCTAAAGTTACGATTTCTCCCATAGGAAATGTATGGCGAAAAATCTATGTATTCTTTGCATTTATGTATTCTGTGGATGTAAACAAATCCTCAAGCAGGCACTGAATTGGAATACGTAGTAATGATAATTTTCTTTTCTCCCGCTGGCGGAGGGTCCAGGGGGACGTACCCCCCGTCTAGACGCCAGCCAGTTTCTCATAATTAAGAAAGGCGAGGGTCCACCGCAGGCGGGCCCGAGCCAGCTGGCGGGCGGTCCAGGGAGGCCTAGCCCCCCGGCTAGACGCGAAGCCCGCCGAAGGCGGACGGGGCCGCTAGTATACATATATTTCGAATTGTATTTTGATGAAATTCTACTGCCCTGAGTCAATTATCACATTAGGCACAAAATAATTATATTGTATTGGTGATATAAGAGGGAAAAAGTTTTTCTTGACTTTTTTCTAATGTTATATCCAAAATTGATTAAATACAATTCGAAATATATGTACATAATGACCACTTACAGCTCCGAGGATGGCTTTGACCAAAGCCGAAACGTCAGCTGTTAAAATATATTTTTTAAAGAAAAATTTCTGGCTGAGTTTTCTTCTAACTTTCATTCTTAAACTAATTAATTAATTGCTTTTTGAAATCTACTCACTGTTAACAGAAAGAATCAATTAACATTGCAAATTCTAAATTAAAGTAGATATGTTGACTTAAGGATGTCCTTCTTATTGTTAGTTTAGAAGATTGCATATTCTTAGACCCAACTCTGATTATGGTCCAACCCCTGGATCTGAAACGGTAGTTGTGGATTCAAATCATTAAAAAAGCCATCTTTTATTTCCTATTTCCTTCATTTTGAAATTTCCACTCCCTCTTTTAAATATTTCTCTATTATTAACAACTTAAATACCGGTGTATGATACTCAAGTTCATCCGTGCATCCATCTGTCTGCACCGCTCTGTTTATACTTCCTGAAATCTTATGTAGATATGAGTCCTCTAATTAATTTGTTGCTTAGAAGTAACAAACCATTTCTTTTCTTGGAGACTTTAACGCCTTATTGATTTTGTCTTTTAGTTTATTCTCGCTAATTCTTTCTTCCTTAATTTTTATTTGTTCACATGAATGATTTCAAGGAGAGTGATATGAGATAGGTACTTGTTGTTTGGCAGGTGTGTCTGTCCCCGGGTCCACCGCCCGCCCACGTGACCAGGACGTTGTCCCCGGCGCTCCTCTTCCTGTTGCTCCGAGTACCCAAATCCCGTTGTTGCCTCTCCTCTCTGCTTCAAATTTATATCTCAATTGAAAAATCCACCCACTTGAAACTCTATTCTAACGTGAGCCCTTAAATAGGCAAGTTAGAAAACAACTTCTGGAATAATGAGCATCGTAGGTTCAATTACCTCACAAACAGATTAATAACGTAGCAAATAAAAAAAAAAATTTCCATCTTTCTTCGTTCCCTTTTCCTCAAATTTCGCGCCCACTGTAACAATTAATTGTGATATAACAGAGACTTGGTTCAAGCTGATTGTTAGGGGCCCAGCCAGGTCTTAGAGACAAGGCATAAATTTATGGAATAGTGGAAATAGACAAAACATTATTTTATTTATTTATTTATTTTATTTACAACAGGCAACTTGCCCAATTAATATTCAATAATTAAGTTATTTTTTTAACAATCTTAATTTTGCTTCTTTTTTGAATCGATTTATTGTTGGAGCGTTCAGAGACGGGCAATCACCACTATCATTGCCCAATCTCGACAAACTATTTATTGGTGAGCAAAGACCATACGACGTTCTGTGTGGTCTTAAACGTTAAATATTCTTAAACATCTAAACCAGTATATTTGCTCGTTGAAATTAAACAAAGATTTCAATCGCGAAGATGAAAAGTTATCATTTTAGATGTTGTATAGCACCCAGGCGTCTGCTCGATTTCAGTGTGCTCAAATTTGTTAGGTTTTGAATTTCAAAATAATCATGGGTTATTGACGGGTTTGGCAGATTAGACTTGAATGCTGCATATGATAAAAATTTATGTTGAACTCGTTCTATTCTTTTTATATTATATGTTTCTCATAATAAGGGGACCAAACAGTGGACGAGTACATTAAAATGGGTTTGATTAAAGCATTGTACAATGTAACCGATGAATCCAGGTTCTTAAACTCTTTGGTATTTCTTTTTACCAAGCCAACTTTTATTTACATATATAATCTAAATGATTGTTGAATGTGATTTTTGTGTCAAAAATAACTCCCAGATCTTTAATTTGTACAATACACTCCAAATCACATCCAGATAAACCATAATTAAATTCTATAATAGATTTACCCTTACAAAAACTTAGTATTTTACATTTGCCCACATTCAAGTCCATTTACACTATTTGCACACCATTGAGCTACATTATTAAAATCATTTTGTAATTTTTTACAATCATCTTGTTCTTTTATTATCCGAGAGAATTTACAATCATCAGCATATAATAAAAATTGGCTATTTTTAAAGGATGTACTTATATGAGCCCCAGGAACCTCTGAATTTTAATACTATTTGTCTAATACCATATCTCCTGACGGCTTTCTGGCTCTAAATAAGAGGAAGAGACATCATTCCAACATTCTTATTTTTTAATATTTTGATTAACATTGTGGCCTGCTTACGTCATTAACGGCTCATACTCGTTTGATATTATATACTGTATGTATACACTGTAAAAAAAATTTTAATTTTAGTATGTTTTAGTATAGTAAATTTACAAATTTTCCTTGTAAATGATAACTACCATACATTTGTATACTAAATTTACAAATCTATGCATTCAAAAAATTTTTACAACCAAAAAACATTTTAAAATTACAATTCTCTTGGAAAATTAGAGTAAATATTGTAAGTTTACCATACGATTTCTAATTTTACAATACAACGGCATTGTAATTTTAGAACACGGTTTGTAATTTTAGAAAAGGGTTTGTAATTTTACAAAAAGGTTTCTAATTTTACAATACAAGGGTATTGTAATTTTCCTTTTAAGGCTGCCAACATGGCCGACTTTGTTTCGACTGCTTTTTAGCTTTCTTAATAAAGACATTTTTGGCACTATAAGGAATTATTCAAGTTATAATAATACAAAAAATAATAATATTAAGATAACTTTAAGTTTATTTTTTTATTTTATTATTTAGTAAAAATAGTTTTCAATAATCCTATAGGATTAATTTATATGTATTTCTAAATGCAATGTTAATTATCTACACATATTTTTACTTTCTCTTACCCTATATGGACCCTGTTAAGCATTATTGTGTCAAGCGCCAAGTACCGAGATTTGAAAAAATTAAGTTTTTCTGATTTAAATTGTTTTGATTAAATTATATTTCATTTTTTTGTCAATTGTGCAAGTGAATACTGTAATTATTGCAGATATTCATAAATTATTTCTAAAAATAGGACTAATTTAGAGATTAAACAATAAAATATAAAAAATTATTATTGCAAAATTCTCTAAGTCCAATTATCTATATATACACTGTAAAAAAAATTTCGATGATTTTACAATTTTTTTGTTGTAAGCAAATTTCCAAGACCAATAGATACTAAATTTACTATACAGTTGAATTATATTTTTACAAAACTCTTTGCAAAAATCGTTTACAAATGCGTGGTAATTTTACTAATATTTAGCAATTTTCGAGTCCAAATGTCTGGTAATTTTACAAATATTTAGCAATTTTACAATCCAAATGTTTGTAATTTTACTAATATTTAGAAAAAAGAAAAAAAAATTTACGACTGGACCCATAGGTTATTGACCTTTAGGGGACGTCTCTACCTGGATGGAGTGAAGTAAATATTTTTATTTAATGAAAAATTCCTCCAGGATTTGAACACTGACCTTTTTTGTAGAAGCCTTGCTGCCTAGTCCATTTGACCATCGAATCACCTGTTAACTAATGATCTATCTCTGCTATTTGGCATTCAAGTATGACCTCACTGTAAACTATTTTTACTAAATAATAAAATAAAAAATAAACTTAAAGTTATCTTAATATTATTATTTTTTGTATTATTATAACTTAAATAAATCCTTATAGTGCCAAAAATGTCTTTATTAAGAAAGCTAAAAAGCAGTCGAAACAAAGTCGGCCATGTTGGCAGCCTTAAAAGGAAAATTACTATACCCTTGTATTATAAAATTAGAAACCTTTTTGTAAAATTACAAACCCTTTTCTAAAATTACAAACCGTGTTCTAAAATTACAATGCCGTTGTATTGTAAAATTAGAAATCGTATGGTAAAATTACAATATTTACTCTAATTTTCCAAGAGAATTGTAATTTTAAAATGTTTTTTGGTTGTAAAAATTTTTTGAATGCATAGATTTGTAAATTTAGTATACAAATGTATGGTAGTTATCATTTACAAGGAAAATTTGTAAATTTACTATACTAAAACATACTAAAATTAAAATTTTTTTTTACAGTGTATATATAATTCACTAATGTCCGTCTGTCTGTCTGTCACGCTCTATTTAGGCAACTTCCCGTTGGAATTTTGAATGAAATTTTTTATGCATAAAGAGGACCTTCTCGGGATTACAGGAAAATTATTTTCATCCCGAAATTCCCATAACTTTTTGAGTTATTAATTTTTAAAGTTACGATTTCTCCCATAGGAAATGTATGGAGATAGAAACTTTTTATTAAAATTACATTAATCAATTTTAAATAGTATTAATATTTTAAAATTAAATACAAAGTGATAACAAAATTTTCTCATCAATTAATTCCTGAATGGAAGTGAACATGGCAACAGTAAATCAAAGTTATAATAATGAAATCGACTTAATATTATTTATTTTGTTGTCTTTTCGAAATCGCACTGATCCTCATCTTCATTATCAGGAATAATATCAAATTAAGTACTAAAAGACAACGTGTTAGGCACATAAATCATTTTTGCAAAATGAAAATTCTGCATTGAAAAAATTTTAAGCAAAAGCTTTTATTGGATTTTTTGTAATTTTGACTCTGTCGGGATGATACATTGGTGGCTATTGTTTCACAAAAGGTGTCTAGGAAGTCTAGAGTGCACTCCCAAATAAGACATTCCCCTCACTGAGGAAGACTGGCAGCATTAGCGGTCGAAACCGTTGGTCTGGTTTTTTTTAATGGACTGAAAAGGCCTATTCATCTTTCCTTATACAACTACAGTCCTGAGTGAGTGCATCTCATATTAAAATAGTAATATCATTTATTTATTAGTGGTCAGGATCATAGGCGTAGCCAGAAATTTTTGATGGGGGGGGTTTAGGATTATTTCTCCCCCCCCCCCACCACGACTAATAGGGCAGTATAAGGCGTCTAATGAAATATATGACTAGCCACTTACCCCACCTTCGCTTCGCCCCCCCCCCCTCGAGGTGGCTCGGGCCCGCCCTTTCTTAATTAAGTGCCGCAATTTTTCAATCAACTCGTATCAGGCAATAAAAAATGCAAATCTCTTAATTTTATGTGTATGGGCCTAAAATACCGGGGTGTCTCTCTAAGTATTTCTCTTGACCAGACTCCTATCTCAGACCTCTTTAAGAAAAAAAATAAAAAATTTATTTATATAATAATTTTTATTATTTTTCATTTGCGAGATTTAATCAATTTTAAGCGGCTTTAATTTTTTATAAAGCATAACAAAAATCAATTCTTTTCAATGGGAAAATTCTGAATTTTCTCGAATTTTTTGCGTTTTATTTAATTTTTTTTTTTTTAAGCTAGAGAAAATTATTATATTTTACTTTCTCTTACCCTATATATGAAATATATAGAGAGAAAAAGTATTATAGAGCTTAAATATCTAGTCATGGCTTGGGTCCAATGGGGGGGGGGTTTGAACCCCCAAAACCCCCCCCGTGGCTACGCCTATGGTCAGGATCCTATGTTTCCGTTTCAAAAGTACTTTGGAATAGGCGTTAAGAAAACTTTCTCCTTAAAAGAAGTTTAATTCCCTTATTTCTTCAAAGTTCTTCTCACATACCACAACTCTCCTCAAAGAAGAACCTCACCAAATAAAATTTCATTTCCCAAGATGTAAATATTCAACAAATAAAGTTGTACTTCAAAAATTATTATAAAATAAAACTTAATAGGTCTGACTAATTTTATGAGAGATTTTTATATCAATATATATTAAAATATAAAATAAATTTGATCATAAATTTTTCACCAGGTAAATAAGATTAAAATGAAATAATTTATAATATAAATAAATATTTATTATAACAATTTATTATCTTGTTATACCAATATAATAAAATTTTATTTGTTATATTTATTTATTTAATTTAATTAATGAAGATAAAATTTGTTTTATTTATGGGGAAATAAAAAATATAAAACTTGTTAAGAAGTCGTCATGAAAATGCATGGCTAGAGCTGATTTCTTCCATTGAAATCGGCAGAATCAGGATGGCTTTCACTAGCAAGAAGAGCTATACTTGTGATCTAACTAAAAGAGATTCCCACTAAACGAAAAGTGCGAGGGAGGCCTACTGTCTTCAACAAATGTGATGGAGGTTGGAGAAATTCAAGGTTATCTTGATCAACAAGTTTTGTTGAAGAATATATTTAAATAATAAATAAATTATAAATACTGTATATTGATATAAATTAAACAATTTGTGGATGAGTTTAATTTAATTATTCCCTTTAGGTAGATTAAATTTTATTTTCTCCAGCTTGTAGGTCATCACCAATTGCATCTGTTACTGGAGGAAGATGTCTACTGGCATGGTCTAGTTGGGAGCGTGTCTACCTTATTTAAATATACTGAAAGTCGCGGTTTCGGACCCCAGGCAGTCCGATGATTTTATTTAAGCCATTTGGATACCAAATGGCTTAAATGCCCTCGGGGCATGGCGTAGAGGTTAGCGTGCTAACCTCGTATACCAAACGTCGCGGGTTCGGACCCCAGGCAGTCCGATGATTTTATTTAAGCCTATTGGATACCAAATGGCTTAAATAAGAATGCCTGGACCCCATATATGTATATTAAATCAATAACGGATATCGTAAAAAGTCTTAAATGGCCTGAGTTGCCGAAAAGACTGTGTGAATGTGTGTGTGAGTGTGAGTGTGAATGAGAAAAAAGTGAGTGTTTAAAAAAAAAAAAAAAAAAATGGCTTAAATAAGAATATCTGGACCCCATATATGTATATTAAATCAATAACAGATATCGTAAATGTCTTAAATGGCCTGAGTTGCCGAAAAGACAATGTGAATGTGTGTGTGAGTGTGAGTGTGAATGAGAAAAAGTGTGAATGTTAAAAAAAAAAAAATCAACTGACAAATTAGTTCTGCATTCTTGAAATAGATGGCAGGCCAGTCTAACAGACGATATAGTATTAGCCTGTATCTGGCCTATATTTTTATAATTTTATGCTTTTATAAAAGATACATAATATATAATAACATTTATAAAGTATTTATTATTAAAAGATCAATGAAAATCAACCAAATGCATTAAATATTATTAGCTACCATTCTGACATCTCTTGGCAAATTTTTGAATTACTTGATTTTTTGGGCATACTTTTAATGACACACAACGCCATTTTAGCTAGAAAAATATGCGTAACCCCTTAATTCCTCAATTTTAATGTTTTATTTTGATACTCAACTTTCATATTTTATATTAATGTTCGGTGTCATATCACGTGCAATTTCTTGAAACAAAGAAATATGATGTTAGATGAATATTTCAATGTTGCTGGTTTGTTTTTTATACCAAAATTTGTTGGTATTCTTCTTATTAGAAAATAAATGACTCAAAGATGAGACTTGGATAAATGACTCTCTCTCTCTCTCTCTTTATGGGTATGGGTACGCTTGGTAGTTTAGCAGTTCGCAGTTGGCTTCCTGCCCCTCAGGGTCTTTCTTCTTCTCTCAGTGCCTTCCAAGCATGCATACACATTCCTCTCTCTTCTCTTTTATTTGCTTTTTTTCCTGGTCCGTCCTCTTAATCTTCTTTTTTTTTTTCCTTTAACTCACCGAATTTTGCAATATTTTTCTTGAGTAGCCTATTTGAAAAAAACTCTTCACAATGTCATTCGGAAAGCATTACGTGGCATATACAATTGATTCATATGAATTATGTGGAATTCGAACCCATATTCCTTGTAGGCTTATATGTATACAAATGGATAATAAATATATGCCCTTAGCTTCTTGCTCTTAAAATTAAATTAGCTACCAACCAATCGATTGAAACAAATAAGGACAGGGTCTAAATAGCGTTAGATGCCGAAAAAAGATCCTAAGGTTGTTCGGACATTAAAGCACTTTATCTGATTAAAAGCTAATTTTTTAATATATTATTAATCACTATCAAATACGTATAAAATAAATTTTTGAAGCAGATCTGACGCAGGGTTATCGTGTAATTAATTTTAAAAAAATTGAAATTTAACATGTAGCCTATGGGGAATAACGACGAAACGCACACATATCGAATTATATAGCCCATATATGCATCATTTACAAAAACAAAAAAACTTACATTTTTATCAGTTCACTTCCGAGGAATACGTTAAAAATATATTCAAAAGTTCCTGCAGAAATCTTTTAAAGATATTTTAACAAGAAAGTCAAAAAATTCTCCATAATGACAGTAGCAAATATTTAAAAATGAGACTCAGACCAGTCTGGCAACGCCGCATAAAATAATTCTCTTTTCTCGCTGTCAGTTACATTTTTTTTTCCATTTTACGATATTTTTTTCTCGCAAATCGTCCATTGTGTTTAAACTGATTTGCATTAATCATTGTAATATATCAAATAAAATAAAATTTAAGGCTTTTAAGATTTAAAATAGATAGCTGATGAATGCAATGTTGCCAGTTCTATATTACGTGAAATACTGCTCAAGTCAAAAGTCATTCATTTATTATTTTTGGTAATTAAATTATTAATTTAATACACTTATAAACTCTGATAGGTCACGACTAAATTATAATAAGGAATTTTGGCATTTAAATTTTTCATTTTATTAAAAAAAAAATTTAGTTTCTATTATGACTTACGGGGTACTGTCCGAACAACCTTAACATTTATAAATAAAATTAAAAAAATCTAGAATGACTGGTTGCACAGTACATAACTTTCTCTTAACTTTGGTAAGAGAAAGTTGTGTACTGTGCTTTTCACACCAGATTTTTCGTGTCGACATACATTTAGTTTCCGCCGATATATTAGAATTCAAGATTTTTTTTTTTTTTTTTTTATCAAAAACATTCACACTTTTTTCTCATTCACACTCACACTCACACACACATTCACACAGTCTTTTCGGCAACTTAAGGCGGCCATACACGGCAGGTCCATTTAGACCGAGCCAATTTGTGCGAGTCCATTTTTCGACCGATCCAAAATAGGGGGTCATACACGGCCGAGCCAAGCAGGCCCGTTTGAAATTTGACATTTAAGAGTAAATAAAGGTTAGTCTCTTAGTAAATTGTCAAATCGGTGCCTAATACAACAAAATAAAAATGCCAAAAAAATATATATTTTTTTATAAGGAAATAGAATTTATTAAATGATTTTGTTTAATAAGACAAAAAAATTGTTTAAAAATATCAGAAAATATGTCACCATATAAATAATAAATAAAAAATGTTTATTTAATTCCTTTATAGAAGGAAAAACAACCTTTTGTAGCTCGTTACATCTTTGCCTTTTTTGAATAGAATTTCGTTTAATACAACAAAATGAAAAATTGCATAAAAATATCCCAATATAATGTCATCTTTCATATCATAAATAATTTAAATAATTTTTAAAAATTGAAAATTTTTATTTAAATCTTAAACACTTAAGTGAAGAAACGGTTACAAATTAAATGTAGGACATTTTGTGGGTCATTGAATCAAAATGCAGAATTGCCCCGAAAAATGCGGGATGAATGGTTACCAATGATCATTTGAACTTCTCCCCAACAAAAGACATGTCACTCATAATTATCTTAATTTTAGTACTTTTTCAAAATTTTATTAAAAAAAAATGATTTAAAAAATATTTAAATAATTATCCTAATTAAAATCTCTTCAGAAAATTTAAAAAAAATATCAAAAGGATCTAAAAAAAAGAAATATGAATCTGGCAACGCTGCACAAGTTTTGGCTTGGCTCGGGGAACTGCCATACACGGCGAGGACAAATCCAAGGCTCGTGGACTTGGCTCTGTGGATTTTGGCTCGGATGGAAATCCAACCGAGCCAACTAACGGTCGCCGAGCCAACTCGGTTTCCCCCATACACGGCGAGTTTTGGATCGGTGCCGGGCCAATTTGGATTTTGGACCTGCCGTGTATGGCCGCCTTTAGGCCATATAAGACTTTGACGATAACCGTTGTAATTAATATATCAATTTGGGGTTCAGGCATTTCTATTTAAGCCATCTGGTATCCAAAATGGCTTAAATAAAATCATCGGACTGCCTGGGTCCGAACCCGCGACGTTTGGTATAGGAGGTAGGCACGCTACCTACTACCCCAGACCCGGGGGCAGAATTCAAGATGTAAAATTTATAAACTGGGAAAATATTTATATTTTGTTACCATGGCAACCATTTTTCCTATCTTCTCTATGGAGTACATGAGTAAAGTGTGCTTCACACATATTCAAGAGTAAAATCAGAATATACATTTGAAAGAGCATCTAAAAAATAGTTAAATATTTTTGAGGTTTATTCATTTGAATCAGATATTATGCAGAGGCCAAACGCCCTATGGCCCCCGGAAATCGAACCCAGGATGTCTAGTCTTTCCTGGGGCAGAGGGGTGCTGTCCTGGGCCACCGGACCCTCGATCTACACCAATTCCCGGGCACAGCTTTGTTAGATATATATCCAAAAAAAAATAATTGTTTTATGAATTTTAATCAAAATCGTTGGAGCAAATTTTGAGAAAATTGAACGTATATAAATATAATTCTACGCTTATAAATTTTACATCTTAAATTCTATCTAACTTAGTCCCTACCTGAAACTAAATATGTATCGACACAAAAAAATCTGGTGTGATAAGCACAGAATGCAACTTTCAATTACCGAAGGTAAAAGAAAGTTGTTTGCTGTGCGCCCAGTCCCACCAGATTTTTCAAACAAAGCTCTACCTAGTTAATATTTGTTAAATCGGCTTTTACCTCTCTTGGGAGGTTGCAGTCCTAGCAGGCGTCTAGAATTGGGACGCAGTTCCAATCGTGCTTGCTAGATGGCGTGCAGTATTTTAAGGTCTTTTCCAGTTAATGAAATTTTAATTCCATTATATTATAATAGACGGATGCGAAACATGTTTATATAGCCCAATTAAGTGAGAAGCTTTAAAAAAAAAAAAAAAAAAAATGAATTTTTGATTATAATTATTATATTATCATTCTTAGCTTGCGTAACATTACTGCCACCAAAAGAGAAAATTTACAAGTTAAGCCCATGAAAGAAACAGAACAAGGGATGCTTTTGAATAGAACGCCTTCATCACAAGACATCAGTCAAACCTAGCGTTAGGGCTGGTTGCATTGGCAGGAGCGTCAATTTGTTTAATGGAGTGGTTCTCAACCTATCGCCCCCCCTTTCTGGAGGTTGACAAACACCTATCGCCCCCTTTTCATTTTCATTAAATGGCTAATTGTAATTTAAAGTAAAGTGTAAATAATAAAGCCCCCCCCCCCCCCGTTTTATTATTTTAAACAATTACCGGATATAAAAACAACCAAAGCAAATTTATGCATTTTACAGAAATATACACAAATGCAAGGGCGGATACAAGGGGGGGCGGGGTAAAGGGGGTAATCCCCCCGAGATTTGAAAAAAATACTTTAAAAAAAAAAAATAAATAAATGTAAAATTTTAAAAATTAACACTTAAAAATTAGATTTGAATTAAATACAAATCAAATTTTTACGGACGGGAAAAAAATTTTGGTTCCGCGAAAGAGGAAATGTTGCGCGGGCGGCACATGGAAAAAATTTTAGTTCCGCGAGTGGCAACAAAAAATTCTCCGTCTCTAAAAAAATTCCGCAAAAGTTCTTTTTTTTTCGCAGAAAAATTTCTATATACGCCCCTGTTGTATTTATAATCTGTCAAACAAATACAGAATGCGCCTTTAAATTACCGAAATTAAGAAAAAATAGTGTGCTGTGCGACCAATCACACCAGATTACCCCCCCCCCTCCGAGAAACACCTCTGGATCCGCCCTTGCACAAATGTACATGGTTCAAATTGAATCAAATTCATAGATTCTGTGATTTTAATCTGCATTTACGTACAAAAAATGATTTAAAATTTTTAACAAAAAAGTGCTTTATTTTAAAGTTAAAAATAAATAAAGTTCCTTAGATAACTTTTCAAAGTGAACATCTGCAGAAATAGTGACTAAAACTTTGAAATTTTTTTTTTTTTTTTTTACTTAAATTGTATTATTAATTGGACCCTGTCACGCAATAGTGTGTCAAGCGCCACCTACCGAGTTTTGAGAAAATTAACATTAAAGTTTTTTGATTTCATTGGATTATAAAATAATTTTTTTTCTCATTTGTGCAAGTAACATTAAATATAAATTTTTTTAGGACATATTTCATAAAAAATACTTTGGCGCTTAACACACTAATGCATAACAGGGTCCAATTAGGCCTACTAACTAACATTTGATGCGCTCTAATCTTTCGAAATAAATTAAAAAATACTGTAAATTATTCAAAATTTTAAAATCATCTTAGTTTAAAGAATTTTTGTCGAAAACATTTAGGAATATTTTCAAAAGAAGGGGGGCTCGCTGGTGTAACGGGCTAGGGTGTCAGCCTTCTACAAAGAAGATCTCTGTTCAAACCCTGGGCATGCGGGATTTTTCATTAAATAAAGATATTTATTTAATGTAAACAAATCCTCAAGCAAGCCCTGGATTGGAATATTGGATCTCGCCACAATAGCCCCTAGACAACTCTACGAGGAGAGGGAGTTGCTGTGACATCCGGTCCTGTGGAAGGGAGCTAAAGAAGGTTCCCTCTCAGTGATGCATTCTTCGAAAGGAGTCGGTGCTGAGGGAGTCCCTCCTCAACTAGGACATCCTACCTAGCATAGAAGACGTTGGATAAAAGAAACCGCGGGGGGGGGGGGAACCAGTAATAAGGATTAGTTCACTAGCTAGAGACGAAAGTATGAAGAGGAGTGAGAGATAGGAAATAATGTAACTTCACGGGGTGCCGGTAGATGGCTTCGGCCAGAGGCTGGTTGGGTTTGAGGTGTGTGTCTCCGTGCACTTAAGCACCTCGGGTAAATAAACGGGGATCCAGATAGTTTCAAAAGAAATTTCAATAGAAATCCCCCCTCCTCTATGAAAGACGTCCATTAGGCATTTCAAAAAAAAAAAAATTCCTATAAAATTTTTTAAATTTACTTCGCTGCCACACTGTCTAATTTTGAAATAAATAAAATTTCTATCTATTTAAAGACATTAAGTAATCATAAATAATCTCTCTCTCCATTTTGCAAACGAAATGGTTTTTCTTAGAACCGGATAAAAAAGATTTAAATATTTGTTGCGTTGTTGCTTTTTGTTTCCAAGAGAACCAAGAGGAAAACTCAACGCTCTTAGAAATTCATTATCTTTAATGGATTAATTAATGATTTATTAAAATATTTATAATTATGTGACTGAGCTTTGAGTTACAAACACGATCTAATAATTTTGTTATTTCTGATTCGAGAAAATTGATACATTCTCTGTTTCTAGTAAGCTATCAGAGGAAAAGGCGCAGGAAATACAGGGATGTTCCACAAATGACTCCATGATTTTAAAATTAAATCATTCAAAAACAAAGTCCCGTTGGCATAGGCGTAGCCAGAAATTTTTGATGGTGGGGGGAGTTCAGGATGAGTTCTCCCCCCTCCTCCCGCCCCCAACTAATGGGGGAGTATGGGGCGTATAATGAAATATGCGGCTAGCCACTCCTTCGCCCCCCCCCTCGAGCTGACTCGGGCCCGCCCCCTTCTTAATTAAGTGCCTCAATTTTTAATTCAACTCCATCAAGGAATAAAATAAATAAATAATAATAATAATTTTATATAAATAGGGGCCTAAAATACCCAAGTATCTATCTGTTTATCTAAATCGGAATCCCATTTCAGATCTCTTTATGAAAAAAAAAAAAAAAAAAATTATTTATATAATAATTTTTATTATTTTTCATTTGAGAGATTTAATCAATTTTAATAGGCTTTAATTTTTTATAAAGCAAGTAAAAATTCAATTTTTTTCAATTTTTTCTATGGGAAAATTATGAATTTTCTTGGAATTTTTTGCGTTTAAATATTGTTTTTTTTTTTGAAAAAAGTCATTTAGGCTGCTGAGGCAATTTGACTTTATAAATTTATTATGTAAATTTACTAAGTAGCAGTAATCGATGGCCTCCGGCGGGCGCTCAACGGACTTGTTTTTCGGGGGCCACCTATCCCGATTTCCAGCACAGCTTGGCGTAAGTTTAACAACGATTGCTCTTTGAGTGGGCCGACCCTCAGGGTTCTTGGCTCACGGTCCTTTAAGAGTATTTTTTGTAGGTTTAAATAATGGGGCCTGATATATTTTTTGTTAAGCTAGAGAAAATTGTTATATTTTACTTTCTCTTACCCTATATATGAAATATATTGAGAGAGAAAGTGTTTTGTATTATAGAACTTAAATATCTAGTCATGGCTTGGGTCCGATGGGGGTTTCAACCCCCCCCCCCGCCAATGCCCATTGGAATTTCGAAATTTTTTTTTTTTTTTAATGCTTAAAGATCTTCTAGGGATTACAGGAAAATTAATTTCGTCCCGAAATTCCGATAACTCTGAGTTTTAATTACTAAAGTTACGATTTCTTCCATAAGAAATGTCTTCTTCTTCTTTTCTCCTCGCCTTATTCCCACGATGCGGGGTCGGCGGACCGCACTCTTTCCCTCCAACCCTTCATGCGTTTTGCGACCGGAAGAAATA
Source organism: Euborellia annulipes (assembly GCA_023213315.1). Taxonomy (NCBI): domain Eukaryota; kingdom Metazoa; phylum Arthropoda; class Insecta; order Dermaptera; family Anisolabididae; genus Euborellia; species Euborellia annulipes. The sequence goes on from JAKCPI010015931.1 coordinate 16,328, forward strand.
GAACACGGTCGCACGGTCTGTTGAAAAAAGGTAGGAAGAGACAGACATACAAAGAACAGGACTGCCTGTCCCAGCTCGGGTAGTTCGTGGTCGCCATCCACGTGCCCACAAGAAGTGGGCCCCTGAGCGACTCCCATAAGAAACGTATAGAGGAATATTTATGTATTCTTTGCATTTATGTATTCTACGAATGCAAACACATCCTCAAGCAGGCTCTGGATCTGGATTGATTTTTTTGCCCTCGGGGCTTGGTGTAGGGGTTAGCGTGCTGTATACCAAAAGTAGCGGGTTCGGATCCCAGGCATTCCGATGATTTTATTTAAGCCATTTGGATACCAAATAGCTTAAATAAGAATGCCTGGTCCCCCAATAGTTATATTAAAAATATGAGTAGCGTTTAAAGTCTTAAATGGCCTTAAGTTGCCGGGAAGCTTGTGTCTGAATGTGTGTGTGAATAAGAAAAAAGTGTGAGTGTTTAAAAAATTTTTTTTTTTTTCATAATTGGACGATGTTATGCACGAAGGAACCAAGCGCCATTAACCTAAATCTGAGATAGGGGACGTTTCATTTCCACAATTGTAAACAAAACCAATGGCAATGACTTTTTCTTAAAAAAAAAAAAAAAACACACTCACACACACATTCACACAGTCTTTTCGGCAACTTAGGCCATATAAGACTTTGCAATAACCGTTATTTAAGATAATGTCTATTGGGGGTCCAGGCATTCTTATTTAAGCCATTTGGTATGCAAATAAAATCATCGGACTCCTGGGGTCCGAACCCGCGACGTTCGGTATACGAGTTTAGCACGTTAACCCTACACCAAGCCCCGAGGGCAACTTTTTTCCCTTGTTTTATATAATAAAAGTGCACAGAGTAATAATGTTGTGATTTAAATGAAGAGGTAGATCTTCTTTTTCCCTATCAGAATTAATTTAAGAAAAGGCCGCCATAGCGGTTTATTTGAGAATTTTACTTAAATAAAAAAAAAAATCTCAATAATAAAAAAAAAGTTAGAAGAGAGAAGAAATAGACATAAATTTATCCTTTAACTCTTTATTTTTCACTCTAAATGGACCAATAACCTCGTAAAAGAAAAATAGTTCAACAAGCGGGAAATTCTATTTTTATTTTTATTTGAAACTTATGTTTCCTATTTATTTTTAAGATTATAAATTAAAGATAGACTTTTTATTTCAAGTGAATTTAAAATACACAAAAAAAGACATTTTATTAATTATCTTTATGTTTTGTTAGGTTGCGCTCTCTCAACACTAGTCGAAGACAAATTCGTCGTTTCTGAGAAATCGTTCCTCCCATTTGGGGGGACTAAAAGGACCTAAAAGACGACGATCCCATCTTGAAATTGGCTTGACGTTTTTTTTCTCTCCTCCTCTCCCTTTCTTCTTTGCTTGAGGGCTCATTAGTCGTAACTCGTCCACCATTGAAAAACAAACACGTGCACACCAATTACCTATTTATAGTTGGTGCTGGTAATCATTGCCTCAGCAGTCAACAAACTGGGCGATTTTGTTTTTATTTTATCTTTTATCAGTGTATTGAAATCTCTAACAAAAAGATTTCATACCAAGTACAGTAGGATTATGTTCAATTAAAAATGTATATTTTTCATTTATTTTAAGGGGGTTCAGGAGCGACGTCTAAACGTATGCTTTAAAAAAAACTAGACTATTATAAGGAATTTTTCAATGCGCTTTTTTTTTAATGAATTAAATTCATAAGAGATTATTGGGACATCGAGCTATAATTTTTTTAATGACTTATTAAAAAATTATCGTAATTAATTTTTTTGTTATCAAGCAAATACAAAAAAACAATCTGTCCCAATAATCTTTAATTTTTTGTTAAATTTAAAAATGAATTTATTGTTATTGTTAATCACATATTAATTAAGAAACTTTTAAAATAAGCTTAGATGATTTATTTAAAAACCAACTGTCAAATTAGTTCAGCAATCTTGCAATAGATGGCAGGCTAGTCTAACAGCTGATCCCTAAAAGCGTTTATCTGGCCTATATTTATATATTTTTATGTTTTTATAAAGGATACATAATATATAATAACATTTATAAAGTATTTATTGTTAAAAGATCAATGAAAATCAACCAAATGCGTAAAATATTATTAGCTACCATTCTGACATCTCTTGGCAAATTTTTGAATTACTTGATATTACTTTCTCTTACCTATGTATATATGTAATATATATATAGAGAGAAAGTATTGGATTCATGTCAAAAATTCGATGTCGAGATTTTGATGGATCTTCACGTTTTGAGGTCCCCTGAATCAAAAAGTGGTTTTCGCGACATGGTCTGTCTGTGTGTGTGTGTGTGTGTGTGTGTGTGTGTGTGTGTGTGTGTGTGTTCAATTTTAAGCATTAAGGAATTGAGCTATGAGGCTGAAATTTTATATTTAAGTTAAACAACTCCCGGGACCGGAAAAATAAGCTTTTAATCAAAATCGGCCAAAGAGTACTAGTACTTTACTGATGTACTTTTTCAGTTTTTTTCGATTTTCTCAAAATTCGCTCTAACGATTTTGATTAAAATTCAAAAATCAATTATTTTTTAGATGCTCTTCAAATGTATATTCTCGTTTTGGCCTCAAAATTGTTTGAAGCACACTTTACTCTTGTATTTCATAGAAAAGATAGGAGAAATGGTTGCCATGGTAACAAAATATAAATATTTTCCCATGTTTATAAATTTTACATCTGAATTCAAATATTCCCTACTGCAGGGAACTAAATACATGCCGACACAAAAAATCTGGTGTGAAGCACAGTACACAACTTTCGATTACCGAAGGTAAGAGGAAAGTTGTGTGCTATGCGCCAGTCACACCAGATTTTTTGGGCATACTTTTTATGACACACAACGCCATTTTATCGGGAAAAACATGCGTAACACCTTCGCTCCCGTTCCCCCTTAATTGGAAGCCTTTTACCCGATATTTTTGTCATATATATTGCAAATTTTAATACTCTTCTGCATATTATATGGGATGTTTAGGGGTTTTTGCTGCATAAAAATCCGGGCTTTCTAATAACTGAATGATTATTTTTCCAAGGTAAACATTCAACTATTAGAAATGGGGAGGGTAGAGAGGGGAGCTGAGCTTTGGAGATAGATACCATAGTTTTATTTATATCATATATTCTAAAATTGGATGCTTCCTTCTGGGTAAAATGATATGCAACAATTATATCTAAATGTGTGACAACTCGGTTAAAAAAAAATTATTTTAAGTTCCGGTTGGGATATCAATTGGCGCCTGGATCATATTTAACGTAATAAATTTATATATACCGTATGTTATCGTTTGTACTATAATGCCTAAAAAAAAAACTCTAGTCGAATCATTGTAATTAATCATAATTAGTAGCTAGTATAATTTAGAAAAGTTTCTAAGCTTGGAACCGAAACAATCAGCGTTAGTAAAATTCTCTAAACCAGTGGTTCCCAACCTTTTGTGGCCCATCTCCCCTTTCTGGAGGTTGACTAACACCTATCGCCCCCTTTACATTTTCATTGTATGTACAGTGAGGGACAATATTAATTTCCACCCATCGTTTTCTACTTGTGATTATTACCAGTGGCTAACCCCCTGGGGGGGGGGGGGGGCTGATCTCAAAAATTTTTCTCTGAAAATTTTTTTTTTTCGCAGAACCAAATTTTTCCGCCCTGCGGGGAAATTTTTTCCAGTCCGTAAAAATATTTTACCTTGTTTTTAGAGACGCTAAATTTTTGCCGCCCCGTGGAACCAAATTTTTTTTTCCATTCGCCGCCCGCGGAACATTTCATCTTTTGCGGAACCGAAATGATTATATTTTTTTTCTTTTCTATTTGCAATATATATATTTTGATTTTTTTTTATCTTCTGGGGGGGGGGAGTTAAAACCCTAAACCCCATCTGGTTGCGCCTATGCTACTAACTAAAATTAACCACAATTAATGGCAAAAATTTAACTCTAGGAGTAGTAGTGAAAATTTATAATATTTATCTCCACCTAAATCTTTTAAAAATCTAAGAATAATTTTATTTTTAGGAAGAAAATTTCAAAAAATGGATCTTTTTTCGGTAAATTTTTATTTAATGGAAACAAAAGTGACGTTTCGATTCTAGATTGGAATTGGATTCTTCATAATATTTTATTTTTATGACAATTTTTTTTGTCCTCTTCTATCCTGCCAATCTTCTAAATGGGATATTTTTGTTTTTTTTTCTTTTTAATTTTTGTAAACTCTAATAATCGAGGTTTTTTCCCAGCTCTGATTACTCACGCCCCCCGCTTATTTATTGCCCCCCTGAACAGATCAAATCGCGATCGCCCCCAGGTTTGAACCATGGAACCAATCAATGGCCTATAGAACTTTTATTTAAGACGTTCGGATTATAATTAACGTCCCTAGTACTTTTTTGCGTTAGATTCATATTAAAGAATTTTAGAGTTACCTCCAAACCGGAGGTCTTTAGACTGCTATTGGCTTAAATTTTTATAAACCATTCGGAATTTTTTTTTTTTCCTTTGGTCACCCCCTAAAAAAATTTTGGGGTTCCTTGAATGAAAAAAATATATGTACGATATTCTATAGTTCTTTGGCTTTCTAAAAAAGAATTTTTTTTTAAAAATCTTTTAATTTTTCAAGTACTATAATTATATCAATAAAATCTTGAGAAGAAAAAACAAAACAAAAAAAAAAATCGATTGAATTTTAAGAATCTTAACTCCTCTTTTGTTGATCCACGATGATGATAATGGGTTTATCCTGACTCTTAGCAGAGAGAGAAGGCAAAGGTGATTAATTAGTTAAAAAAAATATTTTTTGAATCTCATATCTTTCTTTATACTTCTAAAAGAACAAGAGGTCCATTTTTTTTGTCCAGTGAATGTACTTAGGTTTTTTCTTTGCTCACGTTTTTATTAATAATTTCGTTAATAATTAACAGATTTTTCCGAATGAATGCTTTTTAGAAAGTCAAAGAACTATAGAATATCGTACATATATGTTTTTTTCATTCAGGGATCTCTAAAATTGTATTAGGGGTGACCAAAGCAAAAAAAAGAGCCCATTTTCGACTAAAATCTATTTTGCTCTATATCTCTAAAACTGTGCCTGATGGGGAAAAACTGAATTGATATTTGAATTCAGCATGAAAAATACTTCTAGAATTTCATATCTTCATTCTTGTGAAAGAAAAAAAGTTCATTTTTGTCGACTAGTGTAATCTTTCCCGCTCTGATTACTCATCGCCCCCGCTTATTTATTGCCCCCCTGAACAATCAAATCGCGATCGCCCCCAGGTTTGAACCATGAACCAATCAATGGCCTAGAGAATAAAGACGTTCGGATTAAATTAAAGTTAGTATTTTTTGCTTAGATTCATATTAAAGAATTTAGAGACCTCCAAACCTAACCTATTGGTTAAATTTTTATAAACCATACAATTTTTTTTTTTTTTCTTTTGGAAATCTTTTAATTTTTCAAGTACTATAATTATATCAATATATTTTGAAAAAAAAAAAAAAAAAAAAAAAAAAAATCGATTGAATTTTAAGAATCTTAACTCCTCTTTTGTTGATAATGATGATGATAATGGGTTTATCCTGACCTTAGAGAGAGAGAAGGAAAGGTGATTAATTAGCTGACGATGGAAAACGAAGAAGGAGAGAAAGAAGAAGCTGCGTGACCAGGAGAAGAGGATACAGCAGAGAGGAGCAGAAGCAACAAGGAAGATGCCAAGGGAGACCGAAACCAAGGTCACCGACTCTTCCTTCCTTTGCTCTGCTCCCTCTCTCTCTCAAAAAAACAGAGTTGCCAAATCACACATTCTTCATACACAAGATATCCGCTATATGAATTATTTTTCTTTTTTTTTTTTCATGCATTCAAATCTTCACATATATATCTGGCTCTCAAAATCTATTTGAATCTGAGCGTTTATTACAACAATCGGGAGTTCGCGCTTTTTTTTATTTTTTGAAAAAAAATAATATCAAATTCGAAATCAGCAGCCTCAAAAACCCTTGTGTACTGAATTTCAGAGAGATTAAATATCGCTTTCCTCGACTTTTGACCACTGTTTCGGGATTTGGAACTACTGTGCGTCGTGTTTAGTGCATCAAAATGGCATCTTTAACCTAAAGAGTTGGGTTATGATTTTGACAGTTATGAGATAAAAGCAATATGTTAACGTCGCTGTTAAAACTTGGCTTAGAGAATAGCATTTTTTAATCCTGGTGTGATAAATAGGCCTACTAGGGGAATAACAAATCAAGTGGCCCCCGGGCTTGGTGTAGTTAGTAGCGTGCCTACCTTCTATACCGAACGCGGGTTCGGACCCCAGGCAGTCCGATGATTTTATTTAAGCCATTTGGATACCTGGCTTAAATAGAAATGCCTGGACCCCCAATAGATATTAAAAATAACAATGGTTATCCTATAAAGTCTTACATGGCCTGAGTAGTACGACTGTAGATAGGCAGCCCTTATTGCATTTTTCCCATTGTAGGAAGCAGTTGACTTTTGAACTGGACATAATGTCTGTATGAGATTATCGATTTAAATAAATCGATGTAAATAAATAAAAAAAAAATATTACCAGAGTCAAGGGTTCCCTACAGGGGCGTACCGAGACAATTGGGGGCCTGGGACGTCTCTAAAAAGGGCCTATATACATTTTGTACCAGAGATGTATATTGAATTCTTTCGGGGTGGGGCGAACTCATTTTTAAATATCCCCCTGCTCCATACACAAAAATATTTTTAATATACCGTATTTCTCTGGACCCCGAGGGCTCAAAAACAAATTTTCAATAATTTTTTTTGAATTTATGAAAACTAAAACCTGTGCCAGGACCTCCATAGTTTTCGAGATTTCCGGCTCTCCCTAGGAAGCAAAAATAATAACAATAAACAGGCTCCCGATTCTTTTCCGATCCCAGAATATTTTATATTCTACTGCCCCATGATCAGAAACCAAAGACAGCAACAGGAAGACATTCAGCTTAGATTGTGAGATCCCACCAATTGTACACAAATTCTGAAGAACCCTACAGATGAAACAATAGAAGCCATCTCAACATTCCTCCACAACGCGAAAATAGCCATATAACTATGAATTGTATCATGTTCTTTGATATTAGTTTACTTTGGAATTTTTCATTTTTACTTTCTCTTACCTATGTATATATGTAATATATATATATAAGAGAGAAAGTATTGGATTCATGTCAAAAATTCGATGTCGAGATTTTGATTGATCTTCACGTTTTGAGGTCCCCTGAATCCAAAAAAGTGGTTTTCGCGACATGGTCTGTCTGTGTGTCTGTGTGTGTGTGTGTGGGTGGGTGGGTGTGTGGGTGGGTGTGTGTTCAATTTTAAGCATGAAGGAATTGAGCTATGAGGCTGAAATTTTATATTTAAGTTAAACACCCACCGGGACCGGAAAAATAAGCTTTTAATCAAAATCGGCCAAAGAGTACTAGTACTTTACTGATGTACTTTTTCAGTTTTTTTCGATTTTCTCAAAATTTGCTCCGACGATTTTTTTTAAATTCAAAAATCAATTATTTTTTAGATGCTCTTTAAAATGTATATTCTCATTTTGCAATTGAATTCTTCTGAAGACCACTTTACTCTTGTATTTCATAGGGAAGATAGGAGAAATGGTTGCCATGGTAACAAAATATAAATATTTTCCCATACTTATAAATTTTACATCTGAATTCAAATGTTCCGTACTGTCGGAAACTAAATACATGTCGACACAAAAAATCTGGTGTGACAAGCACAGTGCACAACTTTCGATTACCGAAGTTAAGTGAAAGTTGTGTGCTGTGCGTCAGTCACACCAGATTTTTTATAAATATAAAAAAATAATTTTTTTAATTTTTTAATTAATCATAATTAAAAAAAAGCAATTTCGGATACGAAATGCTCACGAATTTAAATCATTTTAAAAAAAACTGCATAAAAAAATACTTTATAAATGCCTTAGTAATTTCGCACTAAATATGAGATGAGCCCTCCTGAAGCCCTTTAAGCATCGACGAGCTTGTTTGTACTCTGCGACTAGCGCCACCGAGTCAGGTCGCCGATAACCACGCTGAGATATTCTTCTTTTCTTAAAACATTCCTTACGGAGGGCGCTGATGTGATCGTTCCACCAATGAACCGAGGATCTCCGACTCATGCTACGTTTACGGGGCATACAGGTGTCGCAAGCCTGTGCCACTCTCTTCATCAGGTCCTTGGTCATTTCTTCTGCGGATCCATCTATAATCGGTTCACTATTTAAGGCAATTACTAGGGCACATGGGACAAAAGATTTTACCTACCACCCAATGGTGTTAACTTTCCTGGTTGTTCTTCTAGGATTTTGGTCATTGGATACCTCCCAGAGAATCGCATTGTGGTCACTGGCTGTGTAGATATCCATCACCCTCCATTTGTAGTTTCCTCGGGCGAGGCTGCTGCTGACAAAGGTGAGATCTATAAAAGAACTTGCATCGCCTTTGGTGTAAGTTGGCGTGTCGCCATTGTTGAGCAAAACCACATCTAGTGCAGTAAAGGCCTCTAGTAGTGCCTTTCCTCGTGCGTTGGTGTGTCTGCTACCCCAGTCCACTGCTCAGGAGTTGAAGTCCCCGGCTATTGCCACTGGATGGTGTTGCTTCGCGTCCTCGGACAGCCGATCCAGGAAGTCAGTAAATTCAACAATGGAGAGGCCGGGCGAAGCGTGGCAGCTGTAAAAACGGATGCCATTCACCGCTGCCGCCACAAAGCCGGCATTGTCATTGTTAACGACACTCCGGGAGGGGGAGCTTGCCACAGGACCATATGACAGCCCTGGTGGTGCTATCAGTTTCCCATGGTTGGCCGCTTAGGTGTTTATACGGTTCTGATATAAGCGCAAGGTCAAGCTTTAGTTCTCGTACTGTCTGCATGAGCAAATGATGTGCAGACTCGCAGTGGTTGATGTTTAGCTGCAGTATTCTCATTTTCGTCTATTCGTTATCTTCTTGAGTGCTTCTTGGTAAACCGGGCATCTACTTGTGCTTTTACGAGGAGCGGAGTGCGGACCACAACCTCAACCCCCATCCTTGGAGGACCAATGTGTCTCTCTTCGTCTGGCTCATCTCCTTCGGTCTGTTCGGCAAGGGAGGCCCTGCCAGGAACTAAAGTTCCCGCCGACATAGCCCTCCGGATCACTTGAGCACGCAAGCCCTCCCACCACTGCAAGGTGGAGACACCTCGGGAGGGTGTGTGTGTGTGTGTGTGTGTGTGTGTGTGTGTGTGTGTGTGTGTGTGTGTGTATGTGTATGTGTATGTGTGTGTATGTGTATGTGTATGTGTGTGTGTGTGTGTGTGTGTGTGTGTGTGTGTGTGTGTGTGTGTGTGTGTGTGTGTGTGTGTGTGTGTGTGTGTGTGTGTATGTGTATGTGTATGTGTATGTGTATGTGTGTGTGTGTGTATGTGTATGTGTATGTGTATTTGTATGTGTATGTGTATGTGTATGTGTATTTGTATGTGTATGTGTATGTGTGTGTATGTGTATGTGTATGTGTATTTGTATGTGTATGTGTATGTGTATGTGTATGTGTATGTGTATGTGTATGTGTATTTGTATGTGTATGTGTATGTGTATGTGTATTTGTATGTGTATGTGTATGTGTGTGTGTGTGTGTGTGTGTGTGTGTGTGTGTGTGTGTGTGTGTGTGTGTGTGTGTGTGTGTGTGTGTGTGTGTGTGTGTGTATGTGTATGTGTATGTGTTATTTCTTCTTTTCGGCCGCTCATTGTTTCTTCCCTCAGGACTAATAAGTACACATTTTGATGGCGCGCACGAAGGCAATTCCAAAAGTAAGGTCTCCATTTTTTTTTTGGATTGTCCTAGTACGAAAGAAGATATTATAAAATCTTTTTACTTTCTTTTACGTAGGTATGAATGTAATGTCTATATATAATAATTGCGGTGTGTCCGTCTGTCCGTCCGTCCGTCCGTCTGTCCGTCCGTCTGTCACGCTCTGTTTGACCTACTTCCCGTTGGAATTTTGAAACGAAATTTTGCAGTCTTATAGAGGACGTTATGGAGAGTCCAGGAAAAATACTCGGGTCCCAAAATTCCTATAACTTTTTGAGTTATTAATTCTTAAAGTTACGATTTCTCCCATAGGAAATGTATAGAGAAATATTCAAGTATTCTTTGCAGTTGTGTATTCTATGAAAGTAAACAAATCCTCAAGCAGGCACTGGACTGGAATTCTTGGTAATAATAATTTTCTTTTTATAATGAATAAAAAGGCGAGGGTCCGCCGCAGGCGGGCCCGAAGCCAGCTGATGGGGGTCCAGGGGGTCGTAGCCCCCCTGTTGAGACGCCAGCCAGTTTCTCATAATTAAGAAGAGGCGAGGGTCCGCCGCAGGTGGCGTAGCCCCCCTGGCTAGACGCGAAGCCCGCCGAAGGCGGGCGACTCGGCTAGTATCAATATATATAGAGAGAAAGTTTTGGATTCATGTCAAAAATTCGATGTCGAGATTTTGATGGATCTTCACGTTTTGAGGTCCCCTGAATCCAAAAAAGTGGTTTTCGCGACATGGTCTGTCTGTGCGTGTCGGTGTGTGTGTGTGTCTGTGTTCCTTTTTGGCATGAAGGAATTGAGCTATGAGGCTGAAATTTTATAATTAAGTTAAACACCCCCGGGGACCGGAAAAATAAGCTTTTAATCAAAATCGTCCAAAGAGTACTAGTACTTTACTGATGTACTTTTTCAGTTTTTTTCGATTTTCTCAAAATTCGCTCTAACGATTTTGATTAAAATTCAAAAATCAATTATTTTTTAGATGCTCTTTCAAATGTATTTTCTCGTTTTGCCCTCAAAATTGTTTGAAGCACACTTTACTCTTGTGCTTCATAGGAAAGATAGGAGAAATGGTTGCCATGGTAACAAAATATAAATATTTTCCCATACTTATAAATTGTACATTTGAATTCAAATATTCCCTACTGCCAGGAACTAAATACATGTCGACACAAAAAATCTGGTGTGACAAGCACAGTACACAACTTTCGATTACCGAAGGTAAGAGAAAGTTGTGTGCTGTGCGCCAATCACACCAGATTTTTTTTAAATTTAAAAAAAAAACCTTACTTTTGGTGTATAATTTGCGTGT
>JAKCPI010015934.1:0-28365 GCA_023213315.1 Euborellia annulipes
CTTTCAACTGGACTAGGAGTCAAGAATTCGCAATTAATTTATATTGGATATATCAACAAAACGGCAATGTTATTTAAATGACATCAAAGATCGAAAAAACTCCTATTCTTTATTAAACTACTAGATTTCTATTAGTTTTAGAAAATTTGATTAAAATTTGTTTATTAAATCATAGTCCAGAAATAATCAAAATGATGACTGACCATAGAATCAGAGGATCAAATAGAAGAATCATGAAGTATGAAGTTTAATCAGTAGAGTCCCTCTATTTCCTTTGATGTTGCCTTCCTGCCTTCACCCATGTAGATCTCCAATCCAATCAGATATTCCAGGTAAATTGCATGTTGTGATCCGATGTTCCCCTCCAAGGACAAGATTACTATAGAAATGATGACAATGCTGAATGACGTAATTTGGCCACGTAAACAAGAAAATTACCCAAAGGTATTATACGACTATTTTACTAAGCTTCAAGTGTATTAGTAAAGAGGTAGAAGACTCGCTTCCTGTGCTTAGACGTGAGGTTTTCGATCAAATTGACTTTTTTTGGCGGAATGTCCTTGACCTGTGGCTCAGAGGTCAGATCCCATTCCTGGCGAAAAACTTTTAATTGATTTTGGACACTAAATGGCCTCTGATGCCAATCAATTAGTATTATAGAAAAAAAAACACTTAAGGGAGTTCAGGAGGGATGTCTAAACGTACCTTAAAAAAAACTAGACTATTATAAGAAATTTTTCAATCCTCTTTTTTTTTTTTTAAATGAATTAAATTCATAAGAGATTATTGGGACATCGAGCTATAATTTTTTTAATGACTTATTAAAAAATTATCGTAATTAATTTGTTATGTTATCAAGCAAATATAAAAAAAAACAATCTGTCCCAATAATCTTTAATTTTTTTTTAAATTTAAAAATGAATTTATTGTTATTATTAATCACATATTAATTAAGAAATTTTTTAAATAAGCTTAGATGTTTTATTTAAAGATCAACTGTCAAATTAGTTCAGTATTCTTGCAATAGAGGGCAGGCTAGTCTAACAGCCAATCCTCTAATAGCCTATATTTATATATTTTTATGCTTTTATAAAAGATACATAATATATAATAATATTTATAAAGTATTTATTGGTAAAAGATCAATGCAAATCAACCAAATGCATTAAATATTATTAGCTACCATTCTGACATCTCTTGGCAAATTTTTGAATTACTTGATTTTTTTGGGCATACTTTTTATGACACACAACGCCATCTTATCGGGAAAAACATGCGTAACACCTTCGCTCCCGTTCCCCCTTAATAAGAATGCATGAAAGGGGTTGTGAGAACCTTTCCAAAAGAAGTTTTTCCATAATAAGTGCATTTAATTCATTTGGTTTTTATCAAATCCTTTCAGTCCCCTAGCTATGCCCCTGGAAGGTACCTAAACGGTCGGTAAGCTGCAATAAATTATGTGAGATAACTGGAGCATAGCCAGTGGCGTACCGAGGGGGGGCGGGGGGGCGCTCCGCCCCAGGCCCCGAGCCGGCATAGGCCCCCATATATTTATAAAAAAAAAAATTTTATGAAAATTTCTCTTTTTGAGGCCCCGGGGCCCTCAGGGCTCAAGTAAAAACCAAAAAATTTTCTTAAAAAAAATCAAAATTTAATGAAAATTTCTCTTTTTGAGGCCCCGGGGCCCTCAGGGCTCAAATAAAAACCGAAAAATTTAGTTCCCGGGCCTGGGCTAAATAAACGAAAAATAGTTAAAAAATCAAAATTTAATGAAGATTTCTCTTCGAGAGGCCCCGGGACCCTTGGGGTTCAGGAATATACGGTATTTTAAAAATATTTTTATGTATGGAGAAGAGGGATATTTAAAGATGAGCAGCCCCCCCCAAAAAAAAATCAATATAAGGCCCCTCTTCTGGTGCCGCCCCCAGGCCCCCAACTGCCTCGGTACGCCTCTGAGCATAGCTAGAGAAAATATACGACTGCAAAAGTCTATACACCCAAGAGAGACCTGACTCGACTCTAGGTCTTCTCTACGGTGCTCTAGCTAGAGCTAAAAATCTTGTGCAATTCTCAACCTGAGGAATTCATTTTAATAATATGAGGAAAGGTAAATATATAAAAATAAAAACACATTATTTATTCATCCATTGAAGATTTATTTACTTAAATTCTTCATTTGCTCTTTTATTCAATTGTAAAATAATAAAAGAAATTAAATTGGAAGTATGTAGAATGGTATCTAAATACAAATGGATAAGTATAATTGTGCCCTTTCTCTAAACCGCACGGGAGATATTCAGGAAGTAGAGTTATTTTATTGAAACGTATCTTGAAGTACTGAAAAATAATTAGATATTAATATTTAATATATAGAGGGCGGGCCCCGCAAAAAAATCAAATCGTGACCCCGCACTTATTTATTTATTTATTTGGTCAAATCAAAATTACAGAAAAAATTCCAATTATTATACAATTTTGATGATTAATGAAAGTAGTAGAATAAGAAAGAAAGAAGAATAAAAAAAAAAAGAAGTGGAAACAAAAGGAATCTACAATACTGTATAACTTATAAATGTACATTTATTAATAATATAAAATAGCATCAAAAAAGCAGTCAGAAACAACTAGAGGGAGCCCAATTGCCTCTCAAATTCATTAGGGGTTATTCCAACCATATCAATCATCAATTGATTGGCCTCCCTAATATTTCTAAAAATAGGGGATCTTTCTCTATAAAGAGTCCGCACATATTCCTGGTAGAAAAGATATTTTCTTCGACCATAATGCATATGTAGCCTACGGATAGACCTATTTTTCCCAAAAGCTCTGAAGAGTCCTCTTGGCCACTATTTTTAATAAATTTGAGACCAATTTGTCTCCTTCTATCTTCCAAAGATTCCATCTCGAAAAGATCTAAAAGTTCGGCATAAGGGACCAAATAAGTGTAGAAGCCTGTGTTCTTATAAAAGAGATAACGGAGAAATTTTCTCTGTACAGACTCCATCCACACTGTCAATATGGGTTCTTGTTAAAGGATCCCAAATAAGTGCCGCGTATTCGAGACGGGATCTTACAATGGCAAAATATAGAGTCTTCAGGCCATTTAAAAATATCTGGTGTGACTGGCGCACAGCACACAACTTTCTCTTACCTTCGGTAATCGAAAGTTGTGTTCTGTGCTTTGGCCTCGTATTAATCAATATAGCCATTTGAAATTGGCTAGTAAAATTATTTTATATAAGGCTATGGTTCGTCCCCGTTTAACCTATGGAAGCGTTCTTTGGTGGGGCAGTGCAGCCAAATCGAATGTTGCCCTAGTTGAAAGGACCGAAAATAAAGCGCTGCGAATTATTGCTAACCCTCCGTTTGGGATGAATGTCAACAACCATCTGATCCTCGTGGGCCTAGGAATGGAGTCACTTCGTGAACATATTACGAAACTACGTGTGAAATTTTTGAACAAAATTCCAAGCCATGTGAATCCTTTAGTTAGGGAGATCCAATTTTAACTTTTTTTTTAAATTTTTATAGAAAATAAATTAAAGGCTCTTGTGAGGGTTTTTTTAAACTTTTCCCTCAATATTATGTAATAAATCCCGGAACCATATTAAGGAACCTTCTCTCGCTTGATGCCATCAAAATGTCGTTGGTTTGAAGACTTCGTCTGACACCATGAATTTTTTTTTATTAAACTTTGTTAAACTAAATGTATATGCCTGGTGCATAGTTGTTTTTTTCTTTTCTTTTGGTCAATAAAATTTATTTTAATTTTTTTTTTTTTTTTCAGGGCCTCAGTACTACCAAAGCATCTGCAGGTGCGAACAACAAAGCCCAACATCTTCAGTGCCCTATTGATAGTTTGGTTTATATGGGGAGCAAATGTGAGCCTCTCATCCAAGAGCACCCCCAGATCCTCTGCTATCTCTTTCCTACAGAGGTTTTCACCCATTAATATGTACAAGTTAATTGAATTTTCCTTCTTTCTACTAAATGTTTAAACTAAACATTTTTTAGCATTTAACTTTAAGCCATTAGCTTTACACCAAATATTTATATTATTTAGATCATTTTGAGCATACATTATTGGATCCGGGCCTGAGAAATTCTCTCGTGTTCAAACGACTTCCACGAATAAGGGAGCTGAAAATGCGAATCTGATTCTTGGCACCCAACAAGCACCAGCTCTAGTTCTAGTATATTTTAATGAATATTTGATTTTTCAAAATTAAAATTCAACGATTTTTACAAATATTTAATTTTGATAGTGGTGTAATTTCATTTGTAGCCTGTAATTATTATATATTATTATAGGGCCTATTTATAAAACAGTAGAAACCTGGCCAGACTTCATAGATTTTTTAATTAACAGATATGCTAACCTTTCATTTTCTTGAAACAATAGAAAATGGACTTACAACACTTTCAAAATAAACGGTTCATATATTTTATAAGACATACAAATGTTTCATTTTTATAAAGAAAGTTATTATAAATTACTTTAATTTTAAACTGGTAACCGTTGGCTCTAGTTGAAACATTATGCTTTAATAGAAGAATTAAATTCACAAGGTTTTCTGTTTCAATAATATATTAATTTGATATTAACACTTTATACGTATTTCGACACCATATGTGTCATCTTCAGAAGCGAATTACATACATAGTATGGTGTCGAAATACGTATAAAGTGTCAATATCAAATTAATATATTATTGAAACAGAAAACCTTGTGAATTTAATTCTCCTTTTAAATTACGTACTTTGATTAGGTGATTAACAGATTTCAGTCAAACTTTAATTTGTCAATATCTCGAAACAAAGGTATTGTGGCTTATGACTAGAGACCGGACAAAAAGCATAAAAAATGGAAAAAAAGTGCTTAAAAAGCATAAAAAACTTGAATAAAAAGTTGTTAAATAAGCATAAAAGTTGAAAAAAACCATCTCATAAGCAATTTTTACTCATACCAATGGCTTATACAATTTTTTTTTTAATAAACTAAATTTATTCCGCCCCGCCCTGCGAAAAATTTTGTTTTTACGGAACCAAATTTTTCACCCTGCAGAAAAAATTTTTTTACAGGGCTATATTTTTTTCGCACTGCGGGGTTTTTGGAAAATTTTTTTTTTTTTTGGGGGGGGGCGGGCCCCCCCCTTATATACGTCCCTGGTGTATGCGTGTGCGAATGGGAAAAAAGTGTTTTTTAATAAAAAAAAAAAAAAAAAAAATTATAAATATTTGTAAAATAAGTTCAAATAAGCACGAAAGGGAAAAAAAGCATAAAAACTCAAAAAAAAAAAAACATAAAAAATGCAATCTCAATACACTTAGTTTTTCCTAATTCGTATAGAAATTAAATATCAAATGGTTGCTTATAAAATTGAGCAATAAGCATTTTGCTTAAAATCCGGTCTCTACTTATGACTTATTACACTGACCCTTTCAATTATTAATTTAATTTAAAAAGAAAATATAAATATGCTCCCCTCATTCAAAAATAAAACAGTTACAATACTTATACCAAGAAAATAAGGAAGAAGATTTTAGAAATAGTGACATTATCAAGAAAAAAAAAAAAAAGAAAAATGCTTACCTCATTAGAGCATTCATCCGGGAAAGATCCTCCATTTTCGGTGAAAATACTGTAAACATCCGGATAATCTTTATGCATATCACACACGTTTTTAAATGGAATTGCTAATTTTCGACTGTTTGAATTTACTGACTTGTCATCTAGATAAGACTGGAGCTATAAAAAATATAATTTTTTTTTTTTTTATTAAATTGTTTTTGGCGATGACAGTTGAGGCAGCCTAGTTATTAATTTAATTTTTCGATTTTGTCAAAACAAATTGTTTAATAAATATGGCGCCAGAAAAAGAATGAATTGTTTGCTCTTTTCTTTTTACTTTCTCTTACCTATGTATATATATGTAATGGAGAGAGAAAGTATTGGATTCATGTCAAAAATTCGATGTCGAGATTTTGATGGATCTTCACGTTTTGAGGTCCCCTGAATCCAAAAAAGTGGTTTTCGCGACATGGTCTGTCTGTGGTGTGTGTCTGTCTGTGTGTCTCAAGAACAAAAAGAGCTATGAGGTTGAAATTTTATATTTGAGTTAGGCACCCCCATGGGACATGACACGAAGCTTTTGAACAAAATCGACCAAAGAGTACTAGTACTTTACTGATGCACTTTTTCAGTTTTTTTTTTTCAATTTTCTCTAAATTCGCTCCAACGATTTTTTTTTTAAATTCAAAAATCAATTATTTTTTAGATGCTCTTTGAAATGTATATTCTCATTTTGTCATTGCAATCTTCTGAAGACCACTTTACTCTTGTACTCCATAGAAAAGATAGGAGAAATGGTCGCCATGGTAACAAAATATAAATATTTTGCCATACTTATAAATTTTACAACTTGAAAATCGAATGTATCGTACTGTCAGAAACTAAATACATGTCGACACAAAAAATCTGGTGAGACAAGCACAGTACACATCTTTCGATTACCTAAGGTAAGAGAAAGTTATGTGCTGTGCGCCAGTCACACCAGATTTTTATTCTTGAGATATTTTGTTCACACACAGAGACAGACCATGTCGCGAAAACCACTTTTTTGGATTCAGGGGACCTCAAAACGTGTAAAATCTCGACATCGAATTTTTGACATGAATCCAAAACTTTCTCTCTATATATATTGATATATTACATTCATACCTACGTAAAAGAAAGTAAAAAGATTTTATAATATCTTCTTTCGTACTAGGACAATCAAAAAAAAAAAAATGGAGACCTTACTTTTGGAATTGCCTTCGTGCGCGCCATCAAAATGTGTACTTACTAGTCCTGAGGGAGAAAACAATGAGCGGCCGAAAAGAAGAAATAAAGTTTTCAAAACGTTTCGAAATTTGCCGAGATAGACAAAGGGACATTAGCGATTATGTTTTTTAATCGGCTGCTTCATAGTTTTGAATACCATGATAACATTTTGACGCCATTTTTATTTTCTCAAATTGCCAACAAAAATGATATTTATAAATAAAAAACGAATTTGTTCAATTTACGGTAAATTTTGATGAAATATTGCAAGTTATTTCTCCATCAACATATATGTCGTCAACTATTTTTAAACTTGAATCACGACATTCTGTCAGGTTCTTCACGCGAAGGCTGAGGTCGCTTATCTTCAAGTTATAATCATTCTACAAAAACAAAAAAAACAAAAACATTGTTTCTTGTGGAAATTGAAATAAGAAAAAAATAAACTCATACCGGTGGCGTACATTGCTCGGCTGAAACAGAAAAGAAAAAAGATTGAATTACCAGAGTGAAACTCTCTGTCCATGGGGAAATTAAAAATTTCGGCGGGTTGAGCGATTTACATTTGTGTGTTTGAATATACATTTAAAAGAGAATCTAAAAAAATATAATAAAAAAACTTTAAAAAAAAAATGCTTTTATTTAAATTGAACTAAAAAGAATAGTATAATTTAATTGTTCTTGTTAAAATTGTTGAATAGTTATGACTTGAAATAAAAGCGTGGGGCGCACATTGAGAGCTTAAGGAATTGTATATACTTAGAGCCTCGGAATCACTTTGAAGCGCCCCACGCTTTTATTTTAAGTCGATAAATATCCAACAATTTTAACAAGGACAATTAAATTATTTTTCTCTTTTTAGTTCTATTTAAATAAAAGCATTTTTTTTTTATTAAATTTTTATTTTAAACTTTTTAGTCTTTTTTTTTTTATTATAGAGTATTAAAAAAAAAGAAGGCAGGATGCGTGAAATAAAGTACCACATTAGTTTGGTCCATTTTGGTAAAACCCAACTCACTAATTGTGTCACCAAAAATGACCCTTAAATATCAAATTTCACAAATCTAGCTCTTCGGGAAGTGACAAACAAAGACTCAAAGTTGGTGATTTTGAAAGAGTAAGTTAAATAAAAGCATTTAAAAATAATTTATTTTTAGATCGTTAGAGCGAATTTTGAGAAGATCGAAAAAAAACTGAAAAAGTACCTCAGTAAAAACGAATTAGTAAAAAACTACTAATTCATAATGAATAGTCACTTTTTTAAGATGTGCAAAGTAGACCACCCGTAAATAGTGGATATCCACTTTTTCAATTAGTAAAAATTATTAATATGAAAAATTCACTAATTGAAAAAGTGAATTTTTTAAAAAAATAATGACAAAAAAAAAAAGAAACGTTTAAGATATATGAAATAAGGTGCGATGACACCGGGACCTAACTTGTGTTTACTAACTCGAGTTCTAGCCGAACTCACTTAAACTTGACTTACTTTTACTACTCTGTTATTTGGTATATAAGTATGTCGCTGATGTTAACAATGCTTTTTACTTGAATGTTACTATATTCCTTCCCAGCAATTTATTTCTATATAAACTTAATAAAACTAATTATCGTTATATCAAGAAATATATTTACTAAATTTTAAGTAAAAATATTTCTTAAATGACTATTTAAAAAATAATATTTTATTAATTTAAAAAAATTTGGAATCTATTTGTTTTGACTTAACATATATTTCCTGCAATTTTTAACAAAAAATACAAGTTATCTCAATATTATTATTTATTTGTATTATTATTACTTAAATAAAGCCTTATATTGCCAAAAATGTCTTTATTAAGGAACCGATCAAACAGCTGATTGAAAAAGTCGGCCATGTTGGCTTCTCAGACAGCTGGAATTGAATGAACTACTTTTTGAATTAGTAAAAAATAACTAATCTAAAAGTAGCCAATAAACTTACTAAATATATTAGTAGATTCTACTCAAAATGACTAACTTTGATGTAATTTTCTTACCTACTGTTTGAATAAGTAAAAATTCTACTAATTCGTTTTAAGAAAGTTGAACATACAGACAGGTAGACTGACCACACTCGGGGACCTCAAAACGTGTATATCCATCAAAATTTCCAAGTCGATTGTATTACAAACAGACGTATTTTAGCTGGTTAAGCAAAGTGGGCACTCTTACCTTGAGATAGGCCGAGAAGGGCACAAGCGACCAACAGAAAGGGAAACATCTTCAATTAAAGGCGTTAATTGTAATTCCCTCGGAATTCCATTTCCTTTTTATACTGCACCCATAAAGGGGAAATTTGTCTGTTTACCTATTTTGGTTTTTTTTTTATCATGCGCTTATCTAAGTGAATTTTTTATTATTTTATCATTTATTCATTTTCCATGTTTGTTTGTTTTTGTTTTTATCATTTTAAAAAATATTTTTTTTGTTTTTGTCCACCTTGAAAAAATACAAAATAAGATAAGGAGTTTTATTATCTAATTGATTTGAAGGCACGCAATGAGATTTTAATTTTATTTACTAATATCAAACATTTTCACGAATTTTGACCAAGAAATTTCTCATTTCGACGATTTTGAGAGCTGAATAATCGGGGTGCCTAAAGTATGCAGATTTTTGGTTTCTCTTACCTAATAAATAAAAAAATATGTAAAAATTTATAGAGAAAATTCATTCATTCATGTCAAAAATTCGATGTCGAGATTTTAATGGATATAGGCTACACGTTTTGAGATCCCTTAATTCCAAAAAAGTGGTTTTCGGAACATTCAAAAAAATCTGGTGTGACTGGCGCACAGCACACAACTTTCTCTTACCTTCGGTAATCGAAAGTTGTGTACTGTGCTTGACACACCAGATTTTTCGTGTCGACATGTATTTAGTTTCCGACAGTACGATACATTCGATTTTTAAGATGTAAAATTTATAAGTGTGTGAAAATATTTATATTTTGTTACCATGGCAACCATTTCTCCTATCTTTTCTATGGAGTACAAGAGTAAAGTGGTCTTCAGAAGATTTCAATGACAAAATGAGAATATACATTTTATAGAGAATCTAAAAAATAATTGATTTTTGAATTTAAAAAAAAATCGTTGGAGCAAATTTAGAGAAAAACGCAAAAAACTGAAAAAGTGCATCAGTAAAGTACTAGTACTCTTTGGACGATTTTGTTCAAAAGCTTCGTGTCACGTCCCAGGGGGGTGCCTAACTTAAATAAAAAATTTCAACCTCCTAGCTCTTTTCGTTCTTGAGATATTTTGTTCACAGCACACACACAGACAGACAGACAGACCATGTCACGAAAACCACTTTTTTAGATTCAGGGGACCTCAAAACGTGTATATCCATCAAAATCTCGACATCGAATTTTTTACATGAATCCAATACTTTCTATATATACAGTATATTAACATATATATAGAGGTAAGAGAAAGTAATTAAGCATAAAGGAAATAAAATACGGGGTTGAAATTTTATATTTAAATTAACCCCCCCCCCTCTGGGACGTGACACGAAGCTTTTGAACAAAGTCGGCCAAAACTTACTAGTACTTTACTGATGTACTTTTTCAGTTTTTTTCGATTCGCTCAAACGATTTTGATTAAAATTCAAAAATCAATTATTTTTTAGATGCTCTCTAAAATGTATATTCTCATTTTGCCCTTAAATCCACTTTACTCTTGTACAAAGTGGAACGGGCCTGGCTAGCTGAGGGGGGTCCAGGGGGGCGGCGCGGCTAGTACTTTCAGAACGTAATATACCTCCAAGCACAGATACGCCTATAATAAAAATTTTTTATATTTTCTTTATCTATATTATTGGCAAATAAACAGTCAACAAAATTTTTATTATTTAAATTTGTTATTATATTTTCAACACAGTAATGTATACTTGTATCAGACAATGAATATAAATCTACGGATAATCAGGGCGGGAAAAAGGCGATTGGGCCCAATCGGGCCCCGCTTCACCACCAAAATTAAAAAGTTTTTTTTTTTTTTTTTTGAAATTTAAAGCAAATTGTTTTGGGCAATCAAGGATAAATTATAAATTATTCAAATAACACTAGTCGACAAAAATGAACTTTTTTTCTTTCACAAGAATAAAGATATGAAATTCTAGAAGTATTTTTCACGCTGAATTCAAATATCATTTCAGTTTTTTCCCATCAGGCACAGTTTTAGAGATATAGAGCAAAATAGATTTTAATAGAAAAAGTGCTCTAAAACGGCTTTTATTTAAAATGTTCAAATTATTTTTAACGCAACACCCCGTCAAATTATGCAAATAGTTAGAATACATATAAATTTTAAGTTTCATCCCAATCGGAGGTCATCTAGACGTGCCGCAAACGGCTTAAAGTTTAGAAAAATCAAAATTTTCAAGATTTTTTTTGCTTTGGTCACCCCTAATACAATTTTAGAGATCTCTGAATGAAAAAAACATATATGTACGATATTCTATAGTTCTTTGGCTTTCTAAAAATCATTAATTCATAAAAATCTGCTAATTATTAACGAAATTATGAACAAAAACGTCGGCAAAGAAAAAACACAAGTACACTCACTGGACGAAAAAATGGACCTCTTGTTCTTTTAGAAGTATAAATAAAGATATCAGATTCTAGAAATATTTTTTTTTTAAATAATATTTAATAAAGTTAGTGCCCGGGAACCTATGTTCAGAGAGGAAACATTAGCTTCTCGTTGATAGGGTTCGCTTTTTAATTCAATTGAAGTCCATTTTTTTCGTCCAGTGAGTGTACTTGTGTTTTTTCTTTGCTGACGTTTTTGTTCATAATTTCGTTAATAATTAGCAGATTTTTATAAATTAATGATTTTTAGAAAGCCAAAGAACTATAGAATATCGTACATATATGTTTTTTTCATTCAGAGATCTCTAAAATTGTATTAGGGGTGACCAAAGCAAAAAAAAATCTTGAAAATTTTGATTTTTCTAAACTTTAAGCCGTTTGCGGCACGTCTAGATGACCTCCGATTGGAATGAAACTTAAAATTTATATGTATTCTAACTATCTGCATAATTTGACGGGGTGTTGCGTTAAAAATAATTTGAACATTCTAAATAAAAGCCTTTTTAGAGCACTTTTTCTATTAAAATCTATTTTGCTCTATATCTCTAAAACTGTGCCTGATGGAAAAATTCTAACTACATAACTGAATTCAGAATGAAAAAAAAATGCACTAGATTCATTAATCAGATTTCTTGTGAAGAAAACCTTGTCGACTAGTGTAATTAAAAATATATTTATTTTAAGTTCGCTGTGATGGATGAGATTTATTAATGTGTTTATTGTAATATATAGTATATCGCACGAGCCTCGTGTCTGGACGGTCTATGCCAGTATATGATCTAATTAACAAGTTAATTAAAATATTATTTCACTGCTCCTCCCAGAAAAGACATGCGCAGGAAAGAGATTTGGTGGGAGGAGCAGTGGACCTAATATTTTAATTAACTTGTTAATTGGATCATATACTGGCATAGACCGTCCAGACACGAGGCTCATGCGCTCAATTGTTCTCGAAAATACTTTTACTAAATCACAATCTCTCTCAAAAAATTCATGTGAGAAAATAACATTTAACAACAAATTTTTCAAATTGTATAATGAATAAATAAATGTATTGCCTAAATTCACAGATATGCACTGAAGATGGCCCCTGTATAGAAGCCGAAATATTTGCAAATAAATTGAAGTAGTGAGAGAGAAAAACCACAGCTGGTTTTTATTCTCCTTATCGTCCTCAACTACGATTCCCAGCTACAAACAATTACTGGTTCCTTTTTACTTTTTACTTTCTCTTACTCTTTACTCTTTACTTTTCTCTTACCCCTATATATGGAATATATAGAGAGAAAGTAATAGATTTTTATCCAACCTATTCTATGCTTGGGGAGATGTCCTATTTGAGGAGGGACTCTCTCAACAATTCCATAAGATGAGATGTCACAGAAACTCCTCTGAGGGATTCAATGCTTATTTTATATTTATATCAGAATTTTAAAATAAATAATAGAAAATGACCACTCTTTATCAATCGCTTTATTTTATCTTTATTTCTATTTACTCTAGATATTTTTATTTTTCAAAATATATTTTACTTTATCTATGCTAATGTATATTTTGAAAATAAACAACATTCTCATTATTTTTGATGAGACATTAAAATAATCTAGAAATGGAAAAAGGTAATAAATCAAGTTGGGAGGGTTTGTCAAATCAAAAACGTTTCGAGACCCTTGATCAGAACAGGCACCAAAAAGAACAACTGCCAAGGAGATCCATGATGTTAATTAATGCCTTATGTGAACCGTTTCTTAACGTAGAGTAAATCACTAGTTATGGGCACCCTTAAGGAAATATGTTGAGTTCTGGTGGACGTAATTATTAAAGCAGCCCTCGGGCTTGGTGTAGTTGGTGGCGGCCCTGTTTTTTTCTCCCAGGGGGGGGGGGTGGGGGGCGGGCGGGCGGTTTTATTTATTTTAATTTATTTAAAGTTAAAGTGAGTTAAATATAATACATATGATACTAAATTAAAAAGAATTTAAGGTGCATGTCTCGAAAAGCCGTTAAAACACGATTGACTCGAGGCGGCAAGAGATGGCGTTAGTTTTTCTCATAGGAATACAAGGGATTTATTCCATTTAATTTTAAAGTTTCCAGCTAATTAATTAAGGGTAGAAAATTAATTATTTTTTAACACAATGAATACTAATTTAATTATCTATAAGATATAGAGGGATTTTAAAATATCTTTTATTTAATGCGATTAATCTAAAAAAAAAAAATCATTTTTTCGAAAATCAAAAAAAAGGGCTACTATAAGTTGTAGATAATTTGAATAGTTTTAATTTTTTTAAATCTGGTGTGACGGCGCACAGCCACAACTTCTCTTACCTTCGGTAATCGAAAGTTGTGTACGTGCTTGTCCCCAGTTTTTTGTGTCGACATGTTTAGTTTCCGCAGTACAGTCATTCGATTTTCAAGATGTAAAATATAAGTATGCGAAAAATTTATATTTTGTTACCATGGCGACCATTTCTCCTATCTTTTCTATGGAGTACAAGCAGGGCGTAACCAGCCTTTGAGGGCGGGGGGGCGAAGCTCAACTAGGGCGCCGATTTTCCAGGAGGCCGCCCCCTGGACCCCTTGCTCTTCGGCGAGCATGCCGCCTTCGGCGGGCAAATTTCTTGCATCCAATAATTTTCTCAGCGAATTTGTTTATATTTACATGTTTTTTAATGACCCTGTATGTTTTGTTTTGTTTTTCTTTGCTTTTACGAAAAATGTCGTTTTCTTCTGTGATTATTTCAAAAACTATTCAGTTTTCGAAAAAATATCAAAGAATAAAACTTTTAAAATTGAGATTTTTTTCGACGGGCATGCAAATGAAATTTATTTAAAAATTGCACATTCGTTCATTCATTCACTAAATCTCGGGCGGGAATGGGGGATTTGAAAAAATTCCGGGGGGCTCGGGGGTGAAGAATGGTAAAGCCCTTTCATTTTGAGAAAATCGAAAAAACTGAAAAACTACATGAGTAAAATACTAGTACTCTTTGGGATTTTGAATAAAAGTATTTTCCGGTCCGGGGGGTGTTTAACTTAAATATAACATTTCAGTCTCATAGCTCAATTCCTTCATGTTTAAGAAAATTTTGAATTTCAAAAAATTAAATATTAAGGCTTATACGAATCTGAGTAAATCTCCACAGCCTTAAAACATCAAATTAAGGCTTATATATTGCAAAATAAAAAAATTTTAATTATAAAGCCTCTATATACGTTATTTATTATTTTTTGGAATTAAATTCATTTAAAATAGTAGAATTCAAGTTGTAATATAATTTTAAAAGAAAAAATCATTTTTAAGACAATCGATGAAAAGAATATGATAAAATCACATTCGCTGGGCTATATCTTAGGGCGTAGGGCCCTATGCGGTTTCGGGGGGCGCAGGCTCTGCGCTGGGGCGGCCCCCTCCCTGGTTAGCCACTGAGTACAAAGTAAAGTGGTTCAAAGATTTCAATCAAAAATGAGAATATACATTTTAAAGAGAATCTAAAAAATAATTGATTTTTGAATTTTAAAAAAAATCGTTGGAGCAAATTTAGAGAAAATCGAAAAAAAACGAAAAAGTGAATCAGTAAAGTACTAGTACTCTTTGGTCGATTTTGTTCAAAAGCTTGTGTCGTCCATGGGGGTGCTAACTTAAATATAAAATTCAACCTCCTAGCTCTTTCGTTCTTGAGATATTTTGTTCACAGCAACACAACAACATTCGCGAACTTTTTGGATTCAGGCTCAAAACGTGAAGATCATCAAAATCTCGCATCAATTTTGTGAAAATACTTGGAAAAAAAATTTGAAGTCGATAGCTTCAAAAGTGTGCCCGCTGGAAACTCTCAAAATTAGAACCCCGAGTCGCGCACCTTAAATGGTGACAAATATTTTCCACTACTTTAAACAAACTAACTAATAAACTTAAAATTTCTAGAAATATTATTATGTTGATTTGAAGGTCAGAGCTGCCCATAACTAGTGATTTACCCTATACAACTTGTCTTCTAACGTTAGTAGAAAAAGTTTCCCTCATCAGGGCCGTAACCAAAAAATTTTAGGGACATTATTTATTTATAAATATTACTAATCAAGTGGTTTGAATACCCAAAAACTCTCTCCCAAGCCAACGGCCAGCAAAACCAGCAACGGGCATCAACAATCTTTACCACCCAAGTGCTAAAAATAAGCTTTCAAAATGGAAGGAACGATCTTGTAGTGGCTGAGTCGAAAGACACTTGTTTATTTTGTTTTTCTATTGAATTTGAAAAAGAATTGCCAAAACATGACATGTTATATCATAAATTTACTTGTCAAGATAAAATAAACAATGGCTCGGGCCCATTTGCCGGCGTCAGTAAACAAGCACGTGTTAAATTTTCATCAATATTAGATATGTAAAATAATATTAAATTTCCTAACTTAAAACTATTTTTAATCAATTTAAAACACATCTATTTAATATTACTTTCTCTTACCTCTATATATGTTAATTTAGAGAGAGAGAAAGTATTAGATTCATGTCAAAAATTCGATGTCAAAATTTTGATGGATATACACGTTTTGAGGTCCCCTGAGCCCAAAAAATTGATTTTCTCGACATGGTCTGTCTGTTTGTATGTGTGTGTGTGTTCAATTTTAAACATAAAAGAATTGAGCTATGAGGCTGAAATTTTATATATAAGTTAAACACCCCCTGGGACGTGACATGAAGCTTTTAATCAAAATCGGCCAAAGAGTACTAGTACTTTACTGATGTAATTTTTCAGTTTTTTTCGATTTTCTCAAAATTCGCTCAAACGATTTTGATTAAAATTCATAAATCAATTATTTTTTAGATGCTCTTTAAAATGTATATTCTCATTTTGCCATTGAAGGCCAAGATAGGAGAAATGGTTGCCATGGTAACAAAATATAAATATTTTCCCATGTTTAGAAATTGTATATCTTGAATTCTAATATATCAGTGGAAAACTAAATACAAATATATGTCGACCCAGAAAAATCTAGTGTGACAAGCACAGAACCGAATGTAAGAGAAAGTTGTGTGCTGTGCGCCAGTTACATCAGATTTTTTTTTAAATATTAATAAGTTTACCTTTTTTTAAGAATTATGCCATGAAAAAACAATTATTATGATAATATGTAATGCGATAACTTTGAGTAGATGGTTAAAAAAAAAAGTTTTACCTGTTTTATTTAATTCTCGCCAAATTTTGTCCCATATCTGCTCTTTTTTTTATTTGGCGCGAAAGTAGAATACGGCATCAACGAGTTCAGTACTTTTGGCAACTTTTTCAGGGAAAATACTCTCTCCTTTTCTTCTATTAGCCTAAAAGAGGAGGCGGTAAGGAGATATGTGCAAAAATAAGGAAAATTTTGAAGAAATACGAAGGCCATATTTAAGCATTAAAAAATGTATTATTAATTACTTTTTTGGATTTTTTCTTTATCCATTGTAATTTAGATGACAAAAATCTTGCGCCTCACCTATTCTGAATGTGCTAACTAAAGAAATTAATTAAATAGAGTTGAAAATATGATTAATAATTTTAATGATAATTGTTTATATTTTTTACTTTCTCTTACCTATGTATATATGTAATATATATATAGAGAGAAAGTATTGGATTCATGTCAAAAATTCGATGTCGAGATTTTGATGGATCTTCACGTTTTGAGGTCCCCTGAATCCAAAAAAGTGGTTTTCGCGACATGGTCTGTCTGTGTGTCTGTCTGTCTGTCTGTGTGTCTGTGAACAAAATATCTCAAGAACGAAGAAGAGCTAGGAGGTTGAAATTTTATATTTAAGTTAGGCACCCCCATGGGACGTGACAACGAAGCTTTTGAACAAAATCGACCAAAGAGTACTAGCACTTTACTGATTCACTTTTTCAGTTTTTTTCGATTTTCTCAAAATTTGCTCCAACGATTTTTTTTTAAATTCAAAAATCAATTATTTTTTAGATTCTCTATAAAATGTATATTCTCATTTTGTGATTGAAATCTTCTGAAGACCACTTTACTCTTGTTCTCCATAGAAAAGATAGGAGAAATGGTTGCCATAGTATCAAAATATAAATATTTTCCCATACTTATAAATTTTACATCTTGAATTCAATTGTACCCGTACTGTCGGAAACTAAATACATGTCGACACAAAAAATCTGGTGTGACAAGCACAGTACACAACTTTCGATTACCGAAGGTAGAGAAAGTTGTGTGCTGTGCGCCAGTCACACCAGATTTTTTTTAATAATGAACGGTAAAGGAGCTTACTCCATGATAATTAATTAAAAAAAAAAAACCAAAGAATAATTTTTTTATTAATATAAGAGAACCATCATTATAATAGTTTTTAATTATAGATCGGGGGGGGGGGGGGGGGGGGGGGGGGGATTTTTTGTATTAATTATGATAAATGACTTTTTCGGATTCCTTTCTTTTACCTTGCTCTATATTAATCTCAAAAAGAGCGCGGAAAACGAATTTGGACCAAATATCTCTAAAAAATAAAGAAATTTTTGAAGAAATATGAAGATGAATTTAACCTTTTAACCGTTTTAACTTTTTCGAGATTTTTTCTTGATCCATTGTATTTATCAGCTAAATAAAGTGTAATTGAGCTATTTGGGTCGTGATTACTTGAATATTAAATAAAATATAGTAAAAAAATTCTTAAAAAATATTTGTTTATTTATTCCACACAGTGGCGGATCCAAAGGTGTTTCTCGGGGGGGTTAATCTGGAGTGACTGGTCGCATATTTTTTTCTTAATTTCGGTAATTTAAAGGCGCATTCTGTACTTGTTTGCCAGAATATAAATATAAATCACATTTTTAAGTATTAATTTTTTTTTTTTTTCGAAAAAAAGTATTTTTTTCAAATCTCAGGGGGTAATTAGCCCCCTTTACCCCCCCCTATCCGCCCTTGATTCCACATTATTGAAGCTAACTTCATGTTAATAAACAAAATACAAAGAAATCAACAAAGAATATAAAAAAGCTAATTTTACTGATAATTTTAAAAGATCCTTTCATCTAATTGTTGAACATTTTTTTATTTTAAAACAGAACCGACCTTAATTAACCGAAGGTCTTGATATAGCTGATAAATACAATGGATCAAGTAAAAAACTCGGAAAAAGTAAGTAAAATGCCTTTTTATAGGTTAAAGTCATCTTCATATTTCTTCCAAATTTCCTTTATTTTTAGAGATATTTGATCCAAATTGGCTCTTTTTTAGGTTAATAAAGAGAAAGGTAAAAGAAAGGAATCCGAAAAAGTCATTTATCATAGAAAAAGAGACACTATCATATTCTTTATATTAGCCGGAGAATACTAGTAGTAGTAGTAATTTTCTTGGCCTGCCGAGAATACTATTAATTCAACATGAAGTTAGCTCCTTTATCGTGCAATATTTTTAAAAATAAACAATTATCATTAAAATTATTAATCATTTTTTCAACTCTATTTTAATTAATTTCTTTACTTATATCAATCAGAATAGGCCAGGCGCAAGATTTTTATCATCTAAATTACAATGGAGAAATAAAAAACCCAAAAAAGTAAGTAATAATACATGTTTTTAATGGTTTAATGTGATCTTCGTATTTCTTCAAAATTTTCCTTATTTTTGCATAAATCTCGATCAAATTGGCTTATCGTCACCTCTTTTAGGTTAATAAATGAAAAGGAGAGGGTATTTTTCTTGAGAAAGTTGCTGAACTCGCTGAAGCCGTATTCTACACTTTAACCAAATAAATAAACAAGGCTTGTGTTCCTAATTTCACTTCTTATACTAAATTTTAATTAACGCTAAAATGAAATGTCAGTAAAATAAAATACAACCAAAACCTTTCGTTTGGCCTTTAGAATAAATTAAATGTCATTTCATAATTTGTGATTTATAACTATAAAGAAAAAAAAAAAGGAAGGAAGGATTTCCGGGTTCTATCGGTCCTTTCTGTCTCGAAGCTTTTGCCCCATCTTCTTTTGTTCACCTCCATGGAGGGGGCAACTATTAGTGCCGAATTTGCCATCATGTTGTAAATAACTTGAAAGGAGTAATAAATGTATCAGTTGTTGCCTTTGAAGTTATTATTACAGGACAAGGAGTAGACAGACGTTTTCTGTGAATTTTCAAGGCGTTAATTACCAATTACATTTTAGGCTCTATTGAAAGCAGTTCTAGGAAAAAAATAAGGTACCGTAAGAGAGCAAGTTGCCCTAACTCCGCCCACTTGTTATAATTAAGAAACGTCTTAAGCCCATGGACATCCAATTGCGATAAACCAATTTAAATTAAGTTGCTCCTTCAGAAATAAACAGTATTATTATGTAATTAAATATTTATTAATTCATAGATCCGAAAAAGATTAGGGTGCACCGCCGGGAGTTGAACCACGGATCCCCCAATTTGTACTCGGAGTGCCCTTATCACTAGACCACAGCTTGGCATTCGGGTATATGAACTCACTTAGAAAGCAATTTTAGTTCAACTCCCGGCGGCACACTCTTACTTTTTTCGGGTATATGAATTAAGGGGGTTCAGGAGCAACGTCTAAACGTACTTTAAAAAATCTGGTGTGACTGGCGCACAGCACACAACTTTCTCTTACTTTCGGTAATCGAAAGTTATGTTCTGTGCTTGTCACACCAGATTTTTCGTGTCGAAATATATTTAGTTTCCGCCAATATATTAGAAATTTAAGATGTCAAAATTATAAACATGGGAAAATATTTATATTTTGTAACTATGGCAACCATTTCTCCTATCTTTCCTATGAAGCACAAGAGTAAAGTGTGCTTCAAACAATTTTGAGGGCAAAACGAGAATATACATTTGAAAGAGCATCTAAAAAATAATTAATTTTTGAATTTTAATCAAAATCGTTAGAGCGAATTTTGAGAAAATCGAAAAAAACTGAAAAAGTACATCAGTAAAGTACTAGTACTCTTTGGCCGATTTTGATTAAAAGCTTATTTTTCCGGTCCCGGGAGGTACTTAACTTAAATATAAAATTTCAGCCTCCTAGCTCAATTCCTTCATGCTTAAAAGTGAACACACACACACACACACAGACAGACGACAGAGAGACCATGTCGCGAAAACCACTTTTTTGGATTCAGGGGACCTCAAAACGTGAAGATCCATCAAAATCTCGACATCGAATTTTTGACATGATTCCAATACTTTCTCTCTATATATATATTACATATATACATAGGTAAGAGAAAGTAAAAAACTAGACTATTATAAGTAATTTTTCAATGCGGTTTTTTTTTTTAATAAATTAAAATCATAAGAGATTATTGGGACATCGAGCTATAATTTTTTTAATGACTTGTTAAAAATTATTGTAATTAATTTTTTTGTTATCAAGCAAATACAAAAAAACAAGATGTCCCAATAATCTTTAATTTTTTTTAAATTTAAAAATGAATTTATTGTTATTATTAATCACATATTAATTAAGAAATTTTTAAAATAAGCTTAGATGATTTATTTAAAAAATCAAATGTCAAATTAGTTCAGCATTCTTGCAATAGATGGCAGGCTAGTCTAACAGCCAATCCTCTAATAGCCTATATTTATATATTTTTATACTTTTATAAAAGATACATAATATATAGTAACATTTATAAAGTATTTATTTTGCATGCCTTTCTAACAGGCCACTATAGACACATGATTTGTAAGAGGTTGTCACGAGGAAAAAAAACTCTGAAAGTTCTATTGGAGGCTTAGGCCCTGAAAATAAAACTCTTCATTAATTAACATTCGACAATCTATCCTTCAAAAAAAAAAAACACTAGAATAACAGTAAGTTTAGTAGTAATACTGAACTAAAAAAATCCTCTCGTTTAACAATCCTGCTTAAATGCTCAATGATTTAAGAGATAGCATAGAAAGAAAATAAAGAACAAAATATTTTTATAAATATTAGCCTTCAGGGGGGGGGGAGCGCCTCCCTGGACCCCCTCGCCTTCTATTAATTATTTTTATTAATTTATCAGACAAATCGTTTCTAAGGGCGTAACTAGAATTTGGCTGGGAGGTGGCCTGGAAGGCCCCATATTGTCTGGGGGGGGGGGTTTAAACAATTAATATGAATAGCTTTATTACGAAATATATGGCGATTACCCGAGTAGTATGCTAAGCTGAAGGCAACTTGGGGCAAACTTTTTTTTGAGATTGCCTCCTCCTAGGAGGGGAACGAAAGCATTATTCCAATGAAATTTACCTCTGAAGAGGAATGTCAGCCAAAGGTGAATCGCCGATTCTTTTGAAACTTGGTGCATTTAAAGAACTCATCTAAAGATTAATTTAGATGAAAAAAGTTTCAGGGATGGGCATACAGAAATATTTTTTTTTTAAATTAAAATTTCATTTTCAAAAATTGAATTATATTAACATGAATTAGACCAAGTTATTAAAATAATCAAGCTCAATCTAATCTGCAAACACGAAAAAGCTTTCATAAACGACGCAACAATGCTAAAAACTCATTGTCAGTTTAAATTAAAAATCTAATTGATTTAAGAAATTTTAAAATCATTTTTGCAAAAGCGGATTGACAGAGAAATGAAACTAATTAATATATATGAAAACCATGCTGAATAGTGTGAGTACATTGACATTTTAAGATAATTTTGCAATCATTAGCACACAATCAGCTCTCTTCACCAAGATATATTAATCTATTTAAATACTCGTGGTTTGCATCGGGTTATTCTCAAAGCCCTCCTGGTCATTTCGATAATCCTGTTGAATTTTGTTTCAACAATGAAAATAACTTATGTTATAAAGACGAATCATGTGATTTTTCTTTTATAAAATGCAGTTATTGTAAGAATGAGATTTGTTTTAAGCATTTTTTCATTGAATTTCACTATTGTACTGATTTTATAGATTAAGTTAAAAATATTTAAAAAAAATATTTCTGTATGCCCATCCCTGAAACTTTTTTCATCTAAATTAATCTTTAGATGAGTTCTTTAAATGCCTCAAGTTTCAAAAGAATCGGCGATTCACCTTTGGGTGACATTCCTTGTCAGAGTTACCGCAACGTGTCAGTTATGACACTAATGATAACTGATCGCAGGGTCTCAAAGGTGTATGAAAATTGATTAGGGATAGGGAAAGGGGATCGATAGTTAGTGTAAATTATGTGCGGAGAAGCCTCATAATTTAAATCTTTCCATTATATTTTTTTAATTATTATCTGCTTCAAACTCCTCCGCTACCGTCTTGAAATAGGCCGATAAAAAATAATGGAGTTAAATACTTTAACTTCACAAAACGTCTCAAATCAAAACGTTATCTGTCAAAAGATTTTTAGAGAATATTATTTTAATTCTTTTTTTATAAACCCTCCACTCCTTGCCTCTTTTAATCGAGAATGAAGACTTTTGGCTGTCATGTTAGCAAAAGCCTGAAAGGAGCGTAGCAAATTTTGTATGCCCTCAACTAAGCGAGAGGGACCAGGTGATGAAGAGGGAGGACTCATTTTGAACAAGCATGACCCATAAATGCCAACCCGGGTTAGTTATGCCTTTCAAACCAGGAAATTTGTGACCTCACCTTTCAGGACATGCTAAAGGAATATTACCCACCCATCTTTGTCGGCCAATTCACATTCACCAGATCGCATGAGTTAAGCTTAAATAAGAATATTATTACTAAATTAATAAATATTAAATATATTGGTGTATTTCAAAATATTTGTGAAGTGATGGAATTCCCCCTCCCCTCCTTGTTCTTTGTGCTTAAGGGGCTACGGGACCGAAGGTGTTACGCATGTTTTTCCCGCTAAGATGGCGTTGTGTGTCATAAAAAGTATGCCCAAAAAATCAAGTAATTCAAAAATTTGCCAAGATGTGTCAGAATGGTAGCTAATAATATTTAATGCATTTGGTTGATTTTCATTGATCTTTTAACAATAAATACTTTATAAATGTTATTATATATTATGTATCTTTTAAATATATAAATATAGGCCAGATATAGGCTAATAGTAGATCGGCTGTTAGACTAGCCTGCCATCTATTGCAAGAATGCTGAACTAATTTGACAGTTGAATTTTAAATAAATCATCTAAGCTTATTTAAAAAATTTCTTAATTAATATGTGATTAATAATAACAATAAATTCATTTTTAAATTTAAAAAAATTAAAGATTATTGGGACAGATTGTTTTTTTGTATTTGCTTGATAACATAACAAATTAATTACGATAATTTTTTAATAAGTCACTAAAAAAAATTATAGCTCGATGTCCCAATAATCTCTTATGAATTTAATTCATTTAAAAAAAAAACCGCTTTGAAAAATTCCTTATAATATAATAGTCGAGTTTTTTTTTTAAAGAACGTTTAGACGTCGCTCCTGAACCCCCTTAAGTAAAAATTAAATGTAAACTGCTCAGAGTGGCTTGTGGTTGACATTTGCATATTTTGGCCATATGGTGAGCCTAATCCCGAAATAACAAAAAAAAATCTGGTGTGACTTGTTACAAAAAAATATTTATTTAATGTAAACAAATCCTCAAGCAGGCACTAGATTGAAATATTGGATCTCACCACAATAGCCCCCTGGCAATTCTACGAGGCTGTGGCATCAAGGGACGTTAAGAAGGTTCCCTCTCAGTGATGCATTCTTCGAAAGGAGTAGGCTCAAGAGAGTCCCTCCTCAAACTAGGACATCCACCCTAGCATAGAAGAGGTTGGAAAAAACGAGCCGGGTGGAACCAGAAAGAAGAATTAGTTCACTAGTTAGAGACGAACTAACCTAACTAAAGTACATTTAAAATACATAGTACCGCTGGCTACCGGGGACGTTCCACACACTGATTGCTCGAGGTCACCGATCCTAGCTTGGCAGTACTTAACCGCAACGATTGTTTCTCATCTCCCCGGGTAAATTAATTTTTAATCGGTTCTTTTTTTTCTGAAATATTTTTACCAGTGTATGTTAACGTTTTTCCGGCATCTCTTGATTGATAGCCAATTCTCGCTTTAGGTCTAATTTGTAAGAAGAATTCTCAACTTTAGTCTAAAATTTAATAGCTTTTAATTATAATTCAAACCAATCACACGCAGTGAACGGGGAGGGTCCAGAAGGTGGATGGGGTCGTTTGCGTTTTAATAAAATTCAAATGCAATAATTTAAAAAAATAACTGAGGCGTGACAGAGCAACTGGTCAACCTTTTTCTTTCCACCTATTCACTTGGCTCTATCTAATTCACAAATTCCAAAGTTTTTTTTTTCTCTCTCTCTCTCTCAGAGTTCATTTTTCACAGGAATGATATAATAATCAGTGTATTCTCATTCATTCATAGATTTTTCGTTTTCATTCAAGAGAGCAATTGTAAATTGTAAAAAGAGCAAAAAAAAAAGGCAATAAATCTCAGTTTGCTCATGCCCTCAGGCTTAGACAAAAACTCTTCGAGAGTCGACCTTTTTTTTCCCACGCACTCTGTTCTATTTTTTAGTCACTTTTATCAGTTAACGCCCTCCGGGTTTCTTTCTTTTTCTTTATCAATGAAAAACTTTGCTCAATTCAATCCATTCAATAATAATACAGCAGGTAGAAAAGCTTACAATTTAATGATAATTTATATTCTATTTTTATTCACCTGGATGACGATTATACAATAAACTAACAGAGCTAAGACTGGGATTTTTGTATGCTTGTTCTCTTGATATTGCAATGTGACGAATAATCGTCACAGCTGAGAGTAAATTTGTATAATTTGGAAGTGAAGATTATCCGCCCCCTTCCCTCCCCTTTTCCCGCTTAGGGATGGAAAAAGCGCTCTTAATTTTGGAATCGGTTAATCATTTCTGAAAGTCGATTCCTCGACTTTTTAAATATAAACAATAAAATATATTTATTTATTTATATTAATATAAGATTTATTAAGTATTTAAACATTTTATTAAATACAACACACACAAATATTGTTTACAATATTTTTATAAAAGAATATTTTATCCAGCGGTGTATATAGAAATCTCTTCAGGAGGGGGACTCAAAAATCTTTTTTAAAGAAACTCAATTATTTTCGCCCTGCAAAAAATTTTGTTTTTTGCGAAACCATATTTTTCCGCTATGCGGAAAATTTTTTTTCCCGTCCGTGAAAATCATTTTACCGGTAGCTTTTTTTTAGAGACAGCGAAATTTTTGGCCGCCCAGCGGAAAACCAAATTTTTTCACCTTGCGGGAAAAAAGTTTTTCGCGGAACCAGGCCTATATTTTTTCGCACTGCAAGGCCAATCAAAGATTTCGAGAGGGCCGAGACCCGCTAATGCGTGTATATCCCTATAAATGGATATGGATTTAGAAATCCAGTTATAGAACGTGATATGGCACCGAACATTAAAATAAATTTAAAATTTACAAATGCTGGACCAGTAGAATTTAATCTTCAATTCAAGATGTTCCTTTCTAGGCACTCTTGGT
The DNA here is from genome assembly GCA_023213315.1 of Euborellia annulipes. NCBI lineage: Eukaryota > Metazoa > Arthropoda > Insecta > Dermaptera > Anisolabididae > Euborellia > Euborellia annulipes. The sequence goes on from JAKCPI010015934.1 coordinate 25,900, forward strand.
TGTATTGACAGTATACAAAAGGTGAAAATGTTAAAAAAATTTTATATTTAATATGTTAAATCTTTGTACAAAGAAATGTATTTATTTTAAGGTTCTGAAGAAGCCGAAACATTTGTGAACGACGCGCATTGTAAACCAACCTAATAAAAAGCCTCTGTTAATAAAATTTAAAAATTTCAAAACCTACCACCTAAATTCAACCAAGAGTGCCGAGAAAGGTACATCTTGAATTGAAGATTAAAATAAAATATGAAAGTTGAGTATCAAAATAAAACATTAAAATTGAGGAATCCTCCAAGAAAAAGTTGAAATGACGGCACTGGTTATTTCTTCCGGTACATCATAAATATTTCAACTCTCTGTCATCCATATACAGAGGATAAGTAAATAGTACCAATATCTTGTAATTTTAACAATGTAATTAACGTCTAAAATTAAAAATACTACTTCTATTTTATATCGTGTCATTATTTGTAAAGAATATTGAATTAATATGAAGTATATTTTGAGTAATATTTGATTTTTCACAATTGAAATTCAACGATCTTTGCAATTGGCTAATTATGAAAGTGGTGTAAGTCCATTTGCAGTAATGTAATTAATTATATATTAGTTTAGTCAAATTCGCCTAAAACAAATTTATATAACTAAATTAGACACTGATAAAGAAATAGAAACATTCACCGATTTCATATCATTTGCCTAGATTTTTAAATTAACAGATATGCAAACCTTTCATTTTCTCGAAACAATAGAAAATGGACTTACACCACTTTCAAAATAAACGGTAAATATGTTCACTAGGGGTATGACTTTTTTACAACCTCGTATCCCTGTATCATTACATGATGAACTTTTACTAAAGATTGATTAAAATCATACTTTCAAGGTGATTTGATAAAAAAACGTCACGCACAAAATGATTTGAAAATTTTATATATCAGATTTTTTGCCAATTTTTTGAAGTCACTCTAAATAGATACAAAATTGAACACAAGCTTTAGACTCACTTATATAGGGTCATTAGAGACACAAGGAAGTCAAATATTCTAGATAAGGTCATTGCTGAGGATGTATCTCAGTGGGGGGTTGTCCTTGTTGAGGGAGGAGTCTTAGTAGATTTCTTCCATATCTTTGATTGCACCGCACGCTCACAACATTGGTTGTTTAGGGCAATGTTGATTGGAAATTCATCTGTTTTCCAGTGGGTTTTCAAGCAATTGAGCTCTGCTGATTCAGAGCTGCAGATAGTTCATTAAAATTTTGAACGTGAAAGCATTGGCTGCTGATTTAATGATTAGCCCATTAGTAAGAAATGAATCGACGATTTTGCGCAACCTTTTGCGGATTTCAGGCATCAGTATAAACGAAAGAAGGGCTAGAATGGCACGAGAGGTCCAGCATACATTGCTGATATTTCGAGTTTGTTGAAATTTCACGAAAAAGATTTCATTACTCTCACAAGTTGTCAGCGAATTGACCGAAGACACGAGTGAGGGGGTAAAGAAACTTCATGTCGTCTCTTCAGCCGCCTGTTTCCTTAATTTTAGTTTTAACTTTGCTGAAGGCTCCTTTCAATTTATTATAATGGCTAATCAAATCCTGAACAAAGAAGTAGTGGATGTTGGTGATTTAGTCAAACCATGGAGCTCATCGCCCATGACAACACGTAGAAGGCGATCCAGCACATGGAGCTGGCAACTAATAAACTTGGGTTTGGGGTACCTTTCTCTTCGAACATTTGCTGCAGCCGATCATCGCCTGCTTTTATTTAGAATAATAAAATAAATACTAAAATTTGCTTTTATAAATAGAATTGATATAATTTATCATTAAATCTTTATTAGAAAAATAAAATATATAGCTATGATTTTGGCTTACCCCTTCCCAGAGGTTCCCTTACCCCCCCCCCCTCCCCAGGATTTTCTAGAGGGTTCTGAAAGTTATAATTGACACCAAATTAAGCAAATTAAGCTAATTAAAACTCAACTACTGGCTTTGAACACCTCCCTTATATACCAGCTTATACAAGACTGCGACTAGGCAACCTAAAATTTCAAAGTGGTTTGTGCGTGACCTTTTTTAATAGTTTCATGGATTAAAAGTCATTTTAGTCATTAATAGGCAAAAGTTCATTGAGTCGTGATACAGGAAATCATTTTTAAAAAAAAAAGTCGAAAAGTCATACCCCTAATGTTCACTATCCGATCTTAGAAAGCGTGTGTTGATTGGTGTGTTATGGGTAGGTTTTAAAAGAAAGATGAAAGTCAACCAATGAAAACGTTACAAACTATTATATATTGAAAGAAAAAGTCGAAGTTATCCAGCGAGAATCGATTTGAATTGAAAGAGTTTCAATTCGATTATTTTCGCTGTCTCGGAATATACCCAGTAGGCCTACTTTTATGAGGGTCCGTCAAATGAAAAAAAAAAAAAAAAAAATATTTAACAATTATACTAATATTT
>JAKCPI010015935.1:0-30393 GCA_023213315.1 Euborellia annulipes
AGTATGTTTCTTTTGAGCATTTTCCTTTCTGGCTATTTTGTTGATAGGATGTAAATTGTATTGTATATTTTGTATTTATTGTATTTTGTATTTGTGTATTTTATGGATGTATACAGGAATGTAACTGTGTTATGACTGCGGGCCCAAAACCAATAAATGAAAAAAAAAAAATTATCTAAATTTTTTGGTTTTTGGCGAAGCCCTGAGGACTCCGGTCCTCTCAAAGACATATATTTGGAAGCCTATGCCGGCTCGGGGCCTGAGGCAGACCGCTCCCCCCCCCCTTCGGTACGCCTCTGGTTCCCTATGAAATTTGTCTAAATTATATTCGGTATTAATTAATTTAGTAGTGGGCTCCGGATATCAAAAAAGACCTTAAAAAAACAGTTGAACAATTTTTAGTCTAACCAAACCAAACATGTCCTGTTTAAATAAAAAAAAAAAAAAAATTGCAATTAAACATGGGTTAGGATTAAGAATTGCTTTTTGGAGATCCCATCAGAGAGTTCTAAGCATTAATTAAGTTGCATTTATAATTTAGTTCAATTTTGCTCACAATAAATAAAAATAAAGCAATTATTCTAAAGGATAGCAATTACGTTAATAGCTGAAAAGAATTGAAGAGAGACGAAAAAAAAAATCTTGAAAGGATCCAAGTACGTATTTTGACAAGATTTCATTTTAAAAGATTTGTGATTTTATCTTCATCTTTTTTTTTCCTCATCTCGAATTTAAAGAAATCATCTTTCTCTTTGTCTATTTTCGCAGGAAATTCGAATCTTGACCCGTGGCAAAAATATGCGTATAAAAAAAAAAAAAAATTTTTTTTATTTCTTATTTACGACAAGACATCAACATGACTATCTTCAAATTACGAATGTCACAAGATTATCAAAAGAATTCCTCTTTTTTTTTTTGTTAGTGAGAGAAAGATAACAATCACAATTTTTGTATTATATTAAATAAATAATAACTACAAAAGAAAGAGATGACATCACACTTGAAGTGAAAAAAAAAAAAAAAAAAATACTAAAAGGATCTGGTGAGGAAAAGAAAATAATTTTTATTTAGAATATTTGATCAAATTTCATAAATCCCATGGCGCCTTTCGCACACGTGTTAAAAAATCAGGTGTGATTGACCGCACAACTCACAACATCCTCTTACTTTATGTAATCCAAATCGCACCAAATTTTTTATATTTTTATATCTATAGGACAAAGTTAGACCCTGGGCTAACTTGAGAGGAGGCAAAAACCTCAGAAATTTTGAATTTTTATTAGAGGAATTTTTAATCTACATTTTTGTATTAAATATTTATTAAAATTATATAAATACTGTACAACGTTTCGACTGCTTATTCTGAACCTGTTATCAAGTACTGTGCACACAAGTGAACCAACTGTCATGTCCGTTACGTGCCTTTTTTACATACAGCGACGTCAGCGCCATCTGTCGGCATTTCCTTGAAGTTAGATTCAAATTTTCCCGCTATTTTCACTCATTTCCATGAAGTTAGTCACAATTTATAAAAGCAAGTGTTTACATAAAAGCATGATGTTACATTAAGTTTATTGAATTTGATTTTAACATAGATGTTATAAAATATTATTATTAATATTAAATCATTCCAATTTTGAACTTTACTAGTTTTTTGCTTATATCTCGTAAACTAAGCACATTTTGTCCACTATAGTCCAGTGCAAAGTTGTACAGCATTAAATTTGCTATAATTTGGTACATAAATCGAATTCGTAGACCAAATATTAACCGAGAAATGGCTGATCTTTAGATAAAATTTTACATTTCGAGAAAATTTATCTAACTTTAACCGGCCGTATCTCGGTTAATATTATTGGGTCTACAAATTCGTTGTATGTACCAAATTATAGCAGATTTAATGCTCTACAATTTTGCATTGGTCTTTGGTGGACAAAATATGCATAGCTCAATATTCAATTCAATTATCTATAAAATGTGTTTGTGTGATTTTTTAAATTCCCTTTTTTATTCTTTTCTTTCTAGTTTTGCATGCTGGGACTCAGCTCCTCTTGCTTTTGCTCATGCAATAGACAAAGTCGGTGTCTTTACTCTTAGTGGAGAGGTCTTTACGTGGGCAACAGGACTCCGTCGCTGCTCCGGCCCAGAAATTCTACAATTTCTGCATTTCGGCAAGTACATTTATAATTTAAGCAGAGCCCTCCTCCGGCGGGCAAGTTGTTTGCCAATTTGGGATATTTCTAGTTACAAGTGTTAAGATGTTAAGGAAGGATCTTGAGTTCAAGAGAGTGTTTACATCCATAGAATACATCAATGCAAAGAATACATAAATATTTCTCTTGCAAAATTATGTTTCAAAATTCCATAGGGAAGTTGGTCAAACAGAGCGTGTCAGACGGACAGACAGACAGACTGACATTAGCGAATTATATATATATATAGATAATTGATATAGTTCGTCATTGTTTCCATGGTCTTGTTTCTCAGTATCAACTTCAACTGGGATTCTGCTCTGGCATAGCTTAACACCAACGATCATTGTCATCTTGAACGTGGCAACATTTTTAAGCCTCGTAAACCTCCAATTCGATTAGTAATAACCTCTTGTGCTGTTTCGTCTGGATCTTGATTAAAATTCCCAATCTCATTAACATAGATAATAATATCGAATTCTAAAAATTTATTGATTATTCAAATTCCTCCCTGCTTTGTTTATTCATGAAAATCGAACATTAATAGTGTAGAGGGGATTGATTTTAGTGAATGTTAAGGGCGTTCAGAAGCGACGTCTAAACGTACTTAAAAAAAAAAAAAAAAACTAGACTATTATAAGGAATTTTTCAATGCGGTTTTTTTTTAAATGAATTAAGAGATGACATAAGAGATTATTGGGACATCGAGCTATAATTTTTTTAATGACTTATTAAAAAATTATCGTAATTAATTTTTTTGTTATCAAGCAAATACAAAAAAAACAATCTGTCCCAATAATCTTTAATTTTTTTAAAATTTAAAAATGAATTTATTGTTATTATTAATCACATATTAATTAAGAAATGTTTAAAATAAGCTTAGATGATTTATTTAAAAACAAACTGTCTAATTAGTTCAGCATTCTTGTAATAGATGGCAGGCTAGTCTAACAGCCGATATAGTATTAGCCTATATTTATATATTTTTATGCTTTTATAAAAGATACATAATATATAATAAAAATTATAAAGTATTTATTGTTAAAAGATCAATGTAAATCAACCAAATGCATTAAATATTATTAGCTACCATCAGGGCCGCAGACAGACTTGACGGGCCCCGGGGCTACTTACTAATACGGGCCCCCCCCAAAAAAAAAAACTTAAAGTTTTTTTTTTAGTAGACTATATAAAAGGCTATTGTGGCCTTCATGCCAACAATTTTTTACACAGTTTTTGACACAATTTTTGAAATACGGTAGTTATACATAGCTTACAAAATGTATTTAAATAAAGTTAATTAAAAATTTTTCAAAATTTCCTAAACAAAGAGTTACAATATTTTATCGAGGCCAGATCCGGACAGAGGATTTCCGGGAGAATCTGGGGGTATGGAAAATTTTTTGAAAATTAGCCCTTGAAATCTGCGTTTTTAGCTATCCTGAATCGTGAAAAAGATCAAACTTGATTTGAGCTTAAAGGGCCCGGGCCCCCTGAGGAAAAAAAATTTCAAGAAAATGATTTTTTTTTTTAATTTTTTTTAATTTTAACCATGGAAATTGTTTTTTATTAGAATTTTAAGGTGGGAGCGCAATGGGCCCGGGCCCCTTCGGAGGGCCCGGGCCCCGGGGATATGGCCCCCCCTGCCCCCCCCTGTCTGCGGCCCTGGCTACCATTTTGTTATCTTTTGGCAAATTTTTGAATTACTTGATATTTCGGGCATACTTTTTATGACACGCAACGCCATCTTATCGGGAAAAACATGCGTAACCACTTCGCTTCCGTGCCCCCTTAATACTCATAGATAGATTGAACCCTCTTCTTTTTTAATTTATTTTCATTTTCATAATAGAGTGGAGATTTTATTCTTCCCCTCATCACCAACTGACACTCAATCCGGATGACGTACGTTCCTTGTTTGTTGTCAGGTGTGTGTGTGAGTGTGCATGTGTATTGGTTCCTTTATTTTCAAAATCTCAGCCAGTGCACCTTCTCCCCGCCTGTTCGTTCAAAGGAGTGGAGGGAGTAGGAGCACACCTGCCTGCTGGCCTGCTTGTGTGGCATACCTTCACCTCACCTCCTCCACTTGTTATAGAGACCCTTTCCCTCCCTCATCATCATCATCATCCTCTTTAAATGGTCCATTGTCAGCAATTTTTAACGGAAATTTCTTTAAATACAGATATTCAATTAAAAACTCTTCATTTAAATAAGAAATTTTTAAGTCTTTTGATACTTTTTAATGAATCGTTTATTTAATTATATAAATTTGACGTTAAAATTTTGCCATATTTGAAAAAGAGACGACCAGCTGTTTTGGCGATTGCTTATGGAATGAAAAAGGATAAAAAAAAAAAAGAAAAAACTTCCCATCTTGCCTTTATTTTTAACACGTGTCGACGTTTCGCCCTCGTTCGTCAGAGGACAGTTAAATAGAATGGATGTTGTCGCTTCTTCATCTCTTTGAAAGATCGGCTTCCTCTCCCCTCCCAAAGGTTTTTATATTTTTCTAAGTAAAATATTTCAAAATATAGAGGCTTATTTGGACCCTGTTACGGATTAGTGTTTCAAAGACCAAAAAATTCAAAATTGAGTTAAGCACGGAATATTGTTTCAAATGCTTTAATTAATAGTATTTTTTTATGAAATATGTCCTAAAAAAATTTATATTTAATGTTACTTGCACAATTGAGAAAAAAAAAAATCTTTATATATATCTCAGCCAAAAACATCGGAGATGCAAAAGGGGCGCCTCGCATTATTTTTGCCTAGCGTCGAGGTGAAATCAAAAAAATGCGCCTCGCTTTTCTGATTTATATAAAAGCGAGGAAATATTTTCACTTAAATAAAACCCCTACAGAATTTTATTTGTTTCATATATCCTCGCTTTTATATAAATCAGAAAAGCGAGGCGCATTTTTTTGATTTCACCTCGACGCTAGGCAAAAATAATGCGAGGCGCCCCTTTTTTGCATCTCCGATGTTTTTGGCTGAGATTTCACTTCTTTTTGTGAAATATTACATGAAAATATTATTTATTAATTTTTGTTTATTAAATATTAAGTTATCCCATGAATAGATCTTTTAATATGCATTCCAAACAGTAAAAATTAAATACATCGTTTGGTATCCATTCAAAACGGTAGACATAGGATTTCCCTAAATTTTATAAAATTTTAGGTTTTTTATTTTTGTTATGTTGGTAGAATGTAAATACATCGTTTGGTATCCATTCGAAACGATAAACATAGGATTTCACCAAATTTTATAAAATTCTACGTTTTTATTTTTGTTATGTTGGTAGAATGTAAATACATCGTTTGGTATCCATTCGAAAGGATAAACATAGGATTTCACCAAATTTTATAAAATTTTAGGTTTTTTATTTTTGTTATGTTGGTAGAATGTAAATACATCGTTTGGTATCCATTCGAAAGGATAAACATAGGATTTCACCAAATTTTATAAAATTTTAGGTTTTTTATTTTTGTTATGTTGGTAGAATGTAAATACTTCGTTTGGTATTCATTCGAAACGATAAACATAGGATTTCACCAAATTTTATAAAATTTTAGGTTTTTTATTTTTGTTATGTTGGTAGATTGTAAATACTTCGTTTGGTATTCATTCGAAACGATAAACATAGGATTTCACCAAATTTTATAAAATTTTAGGTTTTTTATTTTTGTTATGTTGGTAGAATGTAAATACATCGTTTGGTATCCATTCGAAACGATAAACATAGGATTTCCCTAAATTATATAAAATTTTAGGTTTTTTATTTATTTTATGTTGGTATCACTCCTTCTTATCACGTTAATCTATTTCTATCTGAATGGATCTATCCTAAAAAATTTTTGTTCCATTAGGGATGAAAATTACTAATAATAATATATATATGTTCCTAGATGACGTCATCAGGGAGCAAAATAGTTAGAATTGTCTTTTCGCCATGTTAAAGATAGGACAAATTTGAAATTTTGAATACCTCTCAAAAAGTCACTTTTGATCCAAAATGAAATTTTATATCAAAGGTATCGGGTTTTTGATAGTATCTATTTGTATTTTAAATTTCATCCTAATCGGTCCAGCAGGGGAAACCTGTAGCTTTGTCTAAAAATTTGAAAATTGAAGAAAAGAATGAAAAAAATCTGGTGTGACTGGCGCACAGCACACAACTTTCTCTTACCCTTCGGTAAGAGAAAGTTGTGCACTGTGCTGGTCACACCAGATTTTTTGTGTCGAGATATATTTAGTTTCCCATAGCACCTTAGTTTCAAACTTGCATTTTAAATGTTGATTGCTTGAAATAAACTATGGTTATTTTTCAAAAATTTTAATCTCATATTTGGACATTTTATACACAATATAGATTGGTAAATAAATACAAAATTTCATAAGAATTGGAAAAACAAATTTTGAATGCGTAAAAAGTTCCAAAGGGGACCCCCTTTTGAATCGAAATTAACATACAAATCCCTATAGGAAATTAACATTGGCCAAATGCGAAGATAAGGTAGAAAAATTTAAAACGCGTAGAAAGAGAGAAGATAGTTTTGTGAGAGAGAGAGATATGTTTTCTCCGAAAAAAAAAATGGGCGTTTAAATAATAATTGATTTTTAATCTAATAAAAAAGAAAAAGATTTAAATTCGGTTACCATGGCAACCATTTATTTCTCCTATCTTTCCTATGAAGCACAAGAGTAAAGTGTGCTTCAAACAATTTTGAGGGCAAAACGAGAATATACATTTGAAAGAGCATCTAAAAAATAATTGATTTTTGAATTTTAATCAAAATCGTTAGAGCGAATTTTGAGAAAATCGAAAAAAACTGAAAAAGTACATCAGTAAAGTACTAGTACTCTTTGGACGATTTTGATTAAAAGCTTATTTTCTCGCTCCCGGGGGTGTTTAACTTTAATATAAAATTTCAGCCTCCTAGCTCAATTCCTTCATGCTTAAAATTGAACAAAGACAGACAGACAGACAGACAGACACACAGACAGACAGACCATGTCGCGAAAACCACTTTTTTGGATTCAGGGGACCTCAAAACGTGAAGATCCATCAAAATCTCGACATCGAATTTTTGACATGAAACCAATACTTTCTCTCTATATATATATTACATATATACATAGGTAAGAGAAAGTAAAAAAGAAAAAAAAAGGAAAAAATAAGAGACTAACTTTTGACCTTCCGAAATCGGCAAAATCTCAACTTTGAGCCTCTGCCATTCTGTTTGGCACTGGAATTTTTTTTTGAATTCGTGCTCAAAATAATCCTTATTTATTCTAGTTTAATATAAAAAAAATTTGGCTCCGATATCTTAAAAACCTTTTGAGATATTCGCCCAGAAAGAGAAAAGTTTCTCAAAAAAAATTTTTTCACGTCCCTATCTTTTATTAAGGATTTAAAATCATTCTTGATAATATAGTCTAGGGACGACTCGTCCATCTAAATGCAATGGGCCATTGGCATCTATTGGAATGTCAACTAAATGGTAGTATTAAGAGTTTCTTTGCTTTCTTTTGCTTTTCACATGCTCGGCGACGAGTCGCTCCCGCGACTCTTGATAATCCAATGAAAACAAAAAACTTTAATGTTAATTTTCTCAAAACTCGGTAGGTGGCGCTTGACACACTAATGAGTAACAGGGTTCATATAATGTAAAAAATTAATTAAATTAATTAATCTTTTGATCTAATTAAGGGTATGGAATTGTATGTAAAATTCAACTAAAAGGTCTTATCGACTAGTTAAAAAAAAAAAAAAAAAAAAAAAAAATTATATCGTGAATTATAATATAACGGCGGAAACTAAATATATCTCGACACAAAAAAATCTGGTGTTACCTTCGGTAATCGAAAGTTGTGTTCTGTGCGACAGTCACACCAGATTTTTTTTTGGTTAATCCCTGCCTGGCCTATCCAAGGTTTTTTCAAATAAAATAGTTGTAAATAATTATTTCGACCGAATCAGCATATAAATAAAATAGTTGAACCAAAATATTCGTTTCTATTAATATGGAAGGAGGGCATAATCATTCCCTTGTAGAAATATTTATGGATCTGATCGGGACTCAATTTTGTCTTATTTTAGGCTTTATCGGGACAATTTTTGAGCCCCAACTGTGTTACTCAAGCTATAATCTGGCAAAAAATCAAAATCTTCAGCCAATTGAGAATATCTGGAACAGAACGGTATAGGACGTGGATAGGCAACATAGAATACAAGGTCACCCAACCCGAAATGTGCACTCTATGTAATCTCCACAAAGAGGAAACACTTCAACACATCATTCTGGAATGCTGTCTACAACCCACTGCAGAAGTACCTCCCAGGCAACAATAGAAAAAACCTTGAGGAGATATTAACAACGAATTCTATCAAGGAAGTGGAGGGAGTGTCGCGTTTATAACTGGGGCTCTGAAGCTCAGATCATTCTGCCTAAACGACTGGGATGATTAACACAGAAAAATTGATTACTTATTATAAATTGTCATATTATTTTTGTATTTATCTCGAATCCATTTGTAAGCAATGAGCAAACAAATAAATCATTTTATTTTTTATTATTTAATTTGGGAAATGCACTTGTGACTTTCTAGATAAATACACAAATATCCAGTGCCGGCTCTAGGATTTTGGCGCCCCGATGCAGAACAGGAATTGACGTAACTTTAAAATTTTGCAATTGCTCCCCCGTTCGGTCCCGTTCTCATGAAAATGATCACGGAATTCTTTTGCTTGCACGTAGATCCGGACCTGCAAATATCCATTGTAAACAAATTTGACTCTAGATTTCTATTCAGGGCCCTAATTAAATCCAAAATCGCCATCTAAAAATTCCATTTGATATTAGGAATGAATAAAAAAATAGTAATTTCCTTAAGGAAAGTAACAGCTACAAATTATTCCTTTCCTTTTGGAAAAACAGAAAATTTCTGACTCAGAAATTTATTTTAAGAAAAATTCTCAAGTTCTATTTCTTCTTTCTCAGGAGCTTTTTCCTACTTTTTTTTTAGCGATCAATTTTTTTCAGTCAAAATAATTACGTATAATGCTTGATTGCATTTTTACTTTCTCTTCCCTCTATATATATGTTAATATATATAGAGAGAGAAAGTATTGGATTCATGTCAAAAATTCGATGTCGAGATTTTGATGGATCTTCACGTTTTGAGGCCCCCTGAATCCAAAAAAGTGGTTTTCGCGACATGGTCTGTCTGTGTTTTTTTTGTCTGTGAACAAAATATCTCAAGAACGAAAAGAGCTATGAGGTTGAAATTTTATATTTAAGTTAGGCAGCTCCCTGAGGCGTGAAAATAAGCTTTTAATTAAAATCGGCCAAAAAGTACTAGTACTTAACTGATGCACTTTTTCAGTTTTTTTAGATTTTCTCTAAATTCGCTCCAACGATTTTTTTAAAATTCAAAAATCAATTATTTTTAGATTCTCATTAAAATGTATATTCTCATTTTGTGATTGAAATCTTCTGAAGACCACTTTACTCTTGTACTCCATAGGAAAGATAGGAGAAATGGTTGCCATGGTAACAAAATATAAATATTTTCACATATAAATTTTACATCTTGAAAATCGAATGTACCGTACTGTTGGAAACTAAATATATGTCGACACGAAAAATCTGGTGTGACAAGCACAGTACACAACTTTCGATTACCGAAGGTAAGAGAAAGTTGAGTGTTGTGTGCCAGACACACCAGATTTTTCTTAAAATAAATTTGAATGTAAGAGAAAGTTAAGTGCTTAAGGGTCAGTCACACCAGATTTTTGGATATTTTTCATTTGCTTAAAAAAAATATTTTTCTCCCTGAATCGTGATTTAGACGAATCGTGAGCGCTAGATTGGCCCCCAAAGGGCCTTGTAGCTTTGGCCATAGATTTCTTTGCAAATCTGACGGTTGTCTACTGTCACATGTATTATTATTAACTTAACCTCTGTTTTGTTGAGGTTATTTATTTTTATTTTTTTTCCTCTCTTTTCAAGGGTCTGTTTGTCTTTAAAAAAAAAAAAAATTCTTAGCGGTTTTTTTTGTTACTTCACCGTTTTTCTTTCATTCACAAGTGTGAAATTTTGTTGACGTTACAGTATATATATGTGAGGGTGGAGGTAACCTTGCCTTGCTTTTGTGTATCGCCCACCGCTGTCCCTTCCTTTCTGAGGGACAAACGGTCTTCTTTCTTTGTGACCCGCATGATAGCCATCAAAAAATGAATCTCTAATTGGTTGAAAAAGGAAAAAAAACGGACGGAGTGCATTTGGGCTGCCAATCAAAATATCTCCTCTCTCTTTCTCTCTTCCTTTTTAATACCATTTCCAGATTCGTGATCACGAAATTGCCATTTATAATTGGACGTGATAAATTCCTCTCTCACTCCCTTCTTTCTATTCATTTATTTATTTAATCAATTTTCGGTAACCAATGTAGTTTATATAAAAAGTTTACATTTGATCTCCTAATTTCAAAATAATATACAGGAAGATGGCGTTGTGTGTCATAAAAGTATGGCAAAAAAATCAAGTAATTCAAAAATTTGCCAAGAGATGTCAGAATTCTAGCTAATAATATTTAATGCATTTGGTTGATTTTCATTGATCTTTTAACAATAAATACTTTATAAATTTTATTATATATTATGTACTTTTATAAAAGCATAAAAATATATAAATATATGCCAGATATAGGCTAATACTATATCGTCTGTTAGACTAGCCTGCCATCTATTGCAAGAATGCTGAACTAATTTGACAGATGGATTTTAAATAAATCATCTAAGCTTATTTTAAAAATTTCTTAATTAATATGGGATTAATAATAACAATAAATTCATTTTTATATTTTAAAAAATTTAAAGATTATTGGGACAGATTGTTTTACGATAATTTTTTAATAAGTCATTAAAAAAATTATAGCTCGATGACCGAATAATCTCTTATGAATTTAATTCATTTAAAAAAAAACCGCATTGAAAAATTCCTTATAATAGTCTAGTTTTTTTTAAAGTACGAAATTTTGAGCCCGAGAACGCTGAGCCCATCAGCAATCATAAACGTCACACAGGCCTATATTAATTTAATTGCAGCAGTTTTTGACTATTATTTGTTATTTGACAAGAGTAAATATATAAGGTTTAATTAATTCAACTAGCTTGGGAAAAATAAAAATAATTATTTTTATTATGATCCAGGGCTTGAATAGAAATTTTGTATTTTTTCTCCCTATTTCTTTTGAAATGAGGGTTGGTTAGGGAGTTTTTTTTTTTTTTTTAATTCGAAATTCCTCCCCCCTTCTAATCTGTCCTGTGATTTCGTTCCGGTCCAAAGGGCAACAACACAACACCTGTTGGCTTCCCTCCTCACCCTCACATCTCGTGGGAAAAGAAACCCCCGTTACAGATAGTGCTATTATATCAAATACGTATCTATATATATATAGATTGCCTTTTCTTTTCTTTTTTTTTTTTTTGGGTCACACTCACCTGCATTCCGTTTTGCATCATAATTTTTCTCCCTCTCTTGTGCCGTGAGAAGATCGTCAACCTGTCATATTTAGTTTGGCAGGTGAGATTAGCCTAATGCCTGACATCATGCAACTTTGAAGAAGTGATTTTTACAATTTTGAAGATTTAATGTTATCTTCTTAGTTGCATGCTAAAACATAATTGAAGCAATTGAGCTGGGATGTTGAAATTTTATATTTAAGGGGGTGAAAATAAGCTTTTAAACAAAATCGGCCAAAGAGTACTAGTAGTCTACTTTAATACTAGTAGCATAGAAACTATTTATCAAAATTACATTAATCAATTTTAAATAGTATTAATATTTTAAAATTAAATACAAAGTGATAACAAAATTTTCTCATAAATTAATTCCTGAATAATAACATGGAAACCGCAAAAGAGAGCTCTAAAACAATTAAAAAAAAAAAAAAGAAACCCTAAATCAAAGTTATAATAATGAAATCGACTTAATATTATTTATTTTGTTGTCTTTTCGAAATCGCATTGATGCTCATCTTCATTATCAGGAATAATATCTAAAAATTAAATTAAATTATATTTTGTCATCTACGAATTCAGAGAAAATGTTTGTAGGTTATGAAATGCTTGTATTAAATTAAACAACTAGAATATAATAGTGCATATAAATTTGAAATAAATTAAATACTACTAAACAATAGTTATGCTGGTGTTCATAATTGAAAATACTTAAACGCAGCAATTAATATCTCAAACGTATAGTTGTTTTCGATGTCTTGCACTTGACGCTTAAATGCAAAATGAAAATTCTGCATTGAAATATTGTAAAAATAATTTTAAGCTTTTACATTAAATATAAATTTTATTAGGACATATTTCATAAAAAATACTATTAATTATAGAATTTGAAACAATATTCCGTGCTTAACTCAATTTTGAATTTTTTGGCCTTTGACACACTAATGCATAACAGGGTCCATATAGGTAATTAGCGAAAATATTAAAATATCAGAGATATTTTTTTATGATAATAGAGAAAAGATGGAGAAAACGGAGAAAAAATTAATGCCGCCAGGGAAATAAAAACAAATTTAATTTGAATCGACGTTTCGAGCGCATGACACAACCTTCCCCAGGTTTAAAAAATTATCCTACGTCGAATTCAGAAATTAGTTATTTAATTTTTCATACATATTTCTGGATCAGTTTTTAATCTTTTATTCTTTTTATTTCATTTAGTATGAAGTGGTGATATAATAACACTCAACAAAGATAAAAATGGGCGTGAAAAGACATAATTAGAAAGGATTAGAGGGTTGCATAGCTAATTAGAATTTCTTGTTTAAATAACATGGCATAATAATGAATTTTAACGAGAGGTCGCCAGAGGAATGCGATAAGATATTCGATCTATGATTAGGATATCTAATAAAATAGAGCAAACACATTTATGGATTTGCTGCACTAATCACACGTGAGCTTTTATACTTAATTTGTTTCTCTCGTTGATTGTTTACATTGTAATACTGATAACGATAGATAAGAGAGCTGAGCAGCCATTAAACCAGATTGGCAGTTGAATTATTTTCCATATCTATAGGCTCCGTCTGTTTGTTTGTTTGCCTAAAATTCATTCACCCTCATTACTTCACTCATACAATTTTAAATTTACTGCATCCAGTACCTTTCTCTTCATCAAAGAGCAGTTCAACACTGTAAAAAAAAATCTTAATTTTAGTTTGTTTTGGAATAATAAATTTACAAATTTCCCTTGTAAATGATATCTACTCTGCATTTATCTACTAAATTTACAAATGTTTACAACAAAAAAATATTTTAAAATTACAATTTTCTTCAAAAAATAGAGTATGTATTGTAATTTTACAAACATTGTATAGTATTTTTCGTTAAAAATTGTATTTTTTCTCGAAAGCAGTTTAGGAATTCTAAAATTACCACACATTTACACTCTAATTTTCAAATGTCATTCTAAAATTACAATACATTTTCATTCTAATTTTCAAACGGCTTTCCAAAATTACAATACATTTGTAAATGGTTTTTGCGGCCCCCGAGTTTGGCGTAGTATGTAGCGTGCCTACCTCCTATACCAAACGTCGCGGGTTCGGATCCAGGCAGTCCGATGATTTTATTTAAGCCATCTGGATACCAGATGGCTTAAATAGAAATGCCTGACCCCACAATAGATATATTCTCTACAACGGTTATCGTCAAAGTCTTAAATGGCCTAAGTTGCCGAAAAGACTGTGTGAATGTGTGTGTGAGTGTGAGTGTGAATGAGAAAAAAAGTGTGAATGCTTTTTTTATTTACAAAAAAAAAAAAAAAAAATGGTTTTTGCAAAGATTTACTAAATTTAGTATGTTTTTGTGTAGGAAATATGCTTCCTAAACATTTGTAAAATTAAAAAAATTTTTTTTTAGAGTGAATATATGAGTCGTCCATTTCCAAAAGTGTCTAGTTGCATCGGGAACGAATTTTCAGGAATCGAGAAAAACCTGTCTTTTATTAAACTCAAGAGTTAATTTATGACTGTTATGTTTATAAAATTTGTAAATAAATTAAGAACACAATTTACAAGGTCTTAAGGTCGGTATTATTTTCTATATAGCATTAATAAATTGTTTTAATATTCAACTAGCCACTTTTGGAAAAGTTTTTTGTAATTAGCAAGTTTTAGAATTGGACCTTTTGCAATTAGCGAGTTTTGGCACTGTAAATGCAAATGGTCGGTATCAACCAGCATAGCAAAACAAAAAAGAAAATTCCATAAAAGTAGCAGGCTAGCCACCAATAATCATTATTAAAAAATGTAGTAATATAGCACTGCTCTCGGGTTGGCGTAGTTGGTAGCGCGCCTCCCTTGTATACTAAGGGTCGAGGGTTCGGATCCCAGGCAATCCGATGATTTTATTTAAGCCACTTAATTAATACTAAATGGCTTAAATAAGAATGCATGGACCTCAAATAAATATACAATATATTAATAATTAACGGTTATCGTAAAGTCTTAAATGGCCTAAGTTGCCGAAAGGGCTGTGTGAATGAGTGGGTGAATGTGAGTGGGAATGAGAAAAAAAGTGTGAATGTTTAAAAAAAAAAAAAAAAAATCTTTAAACTAAAAGTGTGACGTAAACAACAAATATTAAAGAAAATGAATATAATAATTTTTTGTGTGTTGTCAGCAGGGTTGAAGGAAGCTGTTGTTTTAGATGGATGGCTCCTTCCCCCTTTGAGAGCAGGCAGGATATTAAATTCAGTCCATTTGAGCCAGGAACAATAACTGAGAGATAAGGCAGGTGAGGAGGAGACTGAGAGCCAGGAATTTCCTCTCTCTCTCTCTCATTCCTCTTTAATATCCAGATAAATAATAAATATACCTACATACACTCTATCATGGAATCTACGGACATGATGAAAACAGGAAAGAAAGAGAATGTGTGACCATCATCAATAACTAAAGCATAAATAAATGAATATCTTCCTTCTCAACGTCTACTCCAAAAAATAAAAAATTCTCTTTTTTATCTCTCTTTACTAGATATATTATGAAAATGAGAGAGGACACAATAGAAAAAGTAAATTTGACAATTTGAAAAGGTTTTTCACAATTAGTACAGTCAGTTTCAATACTAATCGCCACCTTAAAGAAGAGCGCCGTGAAGTTAGACAACCGAAAACGCTTAGATGTGTTGCCTCCAAAATAACATTTCCCCTGCAATATTTAAAAAAAAAAGTCAATTTATTTAGTTAGGAACATTTATAAATTCTTAATCATAAAAACTAAAATTAAAATTTTATTTCCATGTAATCGAATGTAAATATTTATAAATCACTACACAATGGACTACTTTTTTTTACTTTCTCTTACCTATGTATATATGTTATATATATATAGAGAGAAAGTATTGGATTCATGTCAAAAATTCGATGTCGAGATTTTGATGGATCTTCACGTTTTGAGGTCCCCTGAATCCAAAAAAGTGGTTTTCGCGACATGGTCTGTCTGTGGGTGGGTGTGTGTGTGTTCAATTTTAAGCATGAAGGAATTGAGCTACGAGGTTGAAATTCTATATTTAAGTTAAACTCCCCCGGGACCGCAAAAATAAGCTTTTGAACAAAATCGACCAAAGAGTACTAGTACTTTACTGATGTACTTTTTCAGTTTTTTTCGATTTTCTCAAAATTTGCTCCAACGATTTTTTTTTAAAGTCAAAAATCAATTATTTTTTAGATTCGCTATAAAATGTATATTCTCATTTTTCAATTGAAATCTTCTGAAGACCACTTTACTCTTGTACTTCATAAAGAGGATATGAGAAATGGTTGCCATGGTAACAAAATATAAATATTTTCCCATACTTATAAATTTTACATCTGAATTCATATGTTCCGTACTTTCGGGAACTAAATAAATGTCGACACAAAAAATCTGGTGTGACAAGCACAGAACACAACTTTCGATTACCAAAGGTAAGAGAAAGTTGTGTGCTGTGCGACAGTCACACCAGATTTTTTTGGATTCAAAACGTGTATATCCGTCAAAACAGACATCGAATTTTTGAAATGAATACTATACTATTCTCTCTCTATATATTAACAAATATATAGAGATAAGAGAAAGTAAAAAAAAAAACGCAAATTTCTTCTTTCAAACCCTGTAATCAATCTAACAATTAAAAGAAGTTTATTTTAACGACTGGTTTTGGCCTATGTTCATAGTAACATGTTATAAAATCGAAATTTCCTCCTAACATGTAAATTAATAAATATTACGTTTGATCTGAGGATGATATCCACCTCGAACAAAACGTCATCTTTCTTAAAGAAAAAAAAAAAAAAAAAAAAAAGAAAAGGGGATAACCTTGAAAAGTATAGAATGTTAAATAATAACAGTATACTATAAATATTTTGCAAACGGATATAGAAAGAGAGAGAAGAAATATAAATTGCTATATTTAATCTCAATTTAGAAGAAAAAAAAAAAAATTTCATGCCGGGAGCAATAGCAATCGCCAAAACATGATTAAAGCCTCTTTGCTGTTGTTGTTGTTGTTGTTGTTTTATGGAGTTGCAAATGGGTGGAATTTCCTTCGGTTGGGTGCTGGAGAGAGAAAAAAAAGGAAGATGATGATAAAGAAAGAGAAAAAAAGAGGAGAGGGAGACCGGTTCTCCAAGTGAAGAGGCCATTTGCCCACCGGAAGTTACCACTCTCTCTCTCTCTCTCTCCATCTTGTTCGTGGTCCAGCGCACACAGCAGCACGCTCAACTCTTTCTTTGAAAAATAGAATTTTCTTTATCTATTTAACATGATTTTTGTCTATCCCGTCATTTTTCAAATATTATTATGATCTCAATCATACAAAAGATCTTTATTTATTCTCAAGTCCGTTTCACACGTAGGGTTTTCAGGTTACATTGCATGCGATATGACGTCACTGCAAGTTGGGCCAGCAGTGTGATCCGCCAGCAAATAAAACTTAAGCTGTCAAAAATTATAATAATACGTATTAATATATTCACACGTCTCAGAGAGAGGGAATCATGATAAGTTTGGAATTCTAAGGTTGACGGAAATGGCCGAATGTTGCCCTCTGGTGATCGCCTTTTTTTTTTTTATAAAATATTTCAAAAATAAAACGTAAGCTGTCAAAATGAAATAACCTCACTTTTTGGTTATAGTCAGCCATGTTGGATGACGTGAAAAATCCGATTCTGTGATTGGTCGTTGCCTGGGGTTTGGAAAAAAGGCATGCAAAAAACATTGTGTGGTTTTATGAAACCACGATGCAAGTGAAACTTTTTTTTCGGATCGTAGACTTTTAACTGAAAATTTTCAGAAAATTATTCAATTAAGGGTATTAAAATCGCGTTTTTAATCTTAACTTAATAATTGGAAAATGGGAATGATAATGGGAAATCAATTGGCGTATGTTAAATTAAAAACTGAGGAAAATATTTATTTAGTATTTGAATCATTTTAAAAAATTATATTTTATCAATTAAAAAATTGAAAAATTAAATCTCACAATTATTTTTTTATAATTCGTCATATATATTAAATTTCAACTTTCCTATTTTTGTCGTCATGACTTGTGACGTCATAACTTGTAGCGTCACGCCCTTTGACGTCACGGCTTGTAACGCGACATGCTGATAGAGAAACGAAAAAATTTGTGTCGATCAAATTAAAGTTTCACTTTAAAAAATAGAACAGAGGGAATCAGACGCTAGGGTCATAAATGACGTCACATCGCATGCGATATAACAAGAAAACGCTCCGTGTGAAGCGGCCCTAATTTGATTCCAAAAATCATTATTGCTCCCAATACCCTCCCCTCCAAGAGGGGATTCTCCTAAACGGGGGGGGCTCTCTTTTAACAAAATATGTCCGTCAGTGACAGTGAATATCATATTAATTTTGATCGTGATATAAAATTTCATTTTATTTTTATAAACAAATTTATCAATTGGATTATGAAATTCAATAATTATTTTAATGTTTCCTCTAACATTATATTTCCTCCCCATATTAGGTGTGTCAATTTTATGTAAAAAGACAAATAACATAATTCAATAGTCACTTTTGTTCCAAATATTATTAGATATTATTTTTCAACGATAATTGACCAACAAAGTATTAATTTATCAATAAATAGTTATATAAAAAATCTGGTGTGAAAAATTACATCAGTAAAGTACTAGTACCTTTGGCTGATTTTGTTCAAAAGCTTCGTGTCACGTCCCAGGGGGTGTCTAACTTAAATAAAAAAATTCAACCTACTAGCTCTTTCCGTTCTTGAGATATTTTGTTCACAGACACACAGACAGACAGACAGACAGAAGTGGAATGTCGCGAAAACCACTTTTTGTGAACTCATTTGAATGGTTCTTATAAGGCGGGGCAGGAGCGAAAGTGTTCGCATGTTTTTCCCGATAAGATGGCGTAGTATGTCATAAAAAGTATTCCCAAAAAACAAGTAATTCAAAAATTTGCCAAGAGATGTCAGAATGGTAGCTAATAATATTTAATGCATTTGGTTGATTTTCATTGATCTTTTAACAATAAATACTTTGTAAATGTTATTATATATTATGTATCTATTTATAAAAGCATAAAAATATATATATAGCTATAGGCTATTAGGTGATCAGCTGTTAGACTAGCCTGCCATCTATTGCAAGAATACTGAACTAATTTGACAGATGAATTTTAAATAAATCATCTAAGCTTATTTTTAATAAATTTCTTAATTAAGAGGGGGGGTAGTGTGATTAATAATAACAATAAATTCATTTTTAAATTTAAAAAAAATTAAAGATTATTGGGACAGATTGTTTTTTTGTATTTGCTTGATAACAAAAAAATTAATCACGATAATTTTTTAATAAGTCATTAAAAAAATTATAACTTTCTGTCTCAATAATCTCTTAAGAATTTAATTCATTTAAAAACAAAAACCGCATTGAAAAATTCCTTATAATAGTCTAGTTTTTTTTTAAGTACGTTTAGACGTCACTCCTGAACCCTCTTAACGCGGTTGTGAATTGAAAGAAAATGTAACGTAACAAAAATGCTTTCCTAACAAAAATGCGTTCCCAGCGCCCGAGCGAAGGCGGAGAAAGGCGAGATTAGCCGAGTCTTGGCGAGGCCACGCCCACCTTCTCCTACTCCTTATTTCCTTCTTCCGTAGACGGGCAATTGCTCACCGAAGGAGGGTTTTCCGTCTATTTAAATAATATTCACATTCAATTCTGAGTTAAAGAAAAGGCGTGAGGAACTTCGTTCCTGCCGGGGGGGTCCTACGACCCTACACCTTTGCTTTTTGGATTTGATCCTTGGTTGGCACCATACTCAAAGCTAAAAAAATATATAATTAAAGTTTCAACATTAAAATGTGCGAATATCTCCTATAAAGAGACCTTCTAATTATGTATACTCTTCATGGGCAGGAGAATGTCCTCTTTATTTGCCAAGAAGAGGTAATTCACTCAATTCCCTGGTCCATTCTCCCGTTCATAAAGGGTATAGGTAATTATATAAACGTATATTCAAGAATGCTCTCTTAGGAATATTTATTTAATTATTTCTAAATATCTACTCAGCTATTCACCAATATTTATTTCAAAGTAAGAGAGAATGCATATAAAATAAATCTCTCGATGCGTTCTTTATTTACTTATAGCGAGTACAAAAGTTAAAGGTCACCCATGGGTTTTTTTACATGTGATTATTTCATAGTGTTTATACCTGGAAAAAGAAAACTTGTCATTTTTTATTAAAGTATGAAATAATCACGTAATCGGGGTCGTTTGGCGCTCATTGTATAGCGAGTGCATTTTTTTGCATTGTTTTTTCGGTCTACGTCATCACACGAAGAATTTTTAGATTATACGAGTGAATTTTGATACTTTTTTCGGCATCTGGGGCTATTTAGACCCACTCACTAATCCATTGTCAATTTAGAAAAATTTCATCACTTGGGACAGGAAATCAAACTTTTGATCTCTAACACAAGAGGCGAGATTTCTACCTCCCGCAGGGGCTTATCAAATTTTAGACATATTATACTTTTAAGGGGGTTCATGAGCGACGTCTAAACGTACTTTAAAAAAAAAAAAAAAAAAAACTAGACTATTATAAGGAATTTTTCAATGCGGTTTTTGTTTTTAAATGAATTAAATTCTTAAGTGATTATTGCGACAGAAAGTTATAATTTTTTTAATGACTTATTAAAAAATTATCGTAATTAATTTTTTTGTTATCAAGCAAATACAAAAAAACAATCTGTCCCAATAATCTTTAATTTTTTTTTAAATTTAAAAATGAATTTATTGTTATTATTAATCACATATTAATTAAGAAATTTTTAAAATAAGCTTAGATGATTTATTTAAAAATCAAATGTCAAATGAGTTCAGCATTCTTGCAATAGATGGTAGGCTAGACTAACAGCTGATCCCCTTTTGGCCTATATTTATATATTTTTATGCTTTTATAAAAGATACATAATATATAATAACATTTATAAAGTATTTATTGTCAAAAGATCAATGAAAATCAACCAAATGCATTAAATATTACTAGCTACCATTCTGACATCTCTTGGCAAATTTTTGAATTACTTGATTTTTGGTCATAGGATACTTTTTATGACACACAACGCCATCTTAGCGGGAAAAACATGAGTAACATCTTCGCTCCTGCCCCGCCTTATACTTTTGTATATTTTTTATAGCCCAAATTAAATAATCTTATTTTTTTAAATGATCTTTAACACTTCATTTGTTTATCTCTTAAGGAGATTGACAAACACTTAATTCCGCTGCCTAGCAGCCCCCGATCATCAAAAATATAACCTATAAATGTTGCTTTACTCATATTTTTTCTTCTCCCTTTGAAACATAGCAAGAATATTCCCTTCAAAGGACATTTATTCTGTTGAAATTTGAATTTTGACTTTCCTCTACAACCGCAGTTTATTGTTCACCGGTTGAAAGTCTTTTCTTTAACGAAAGAAAAGAAAAAATCTTGAAATTTTTGATTTTTCAAAAGAGTTAAGTATCATTGTGACGAAGGATCAATTTGTCATTTCCGTTGTTGAGTTTTTGGGGTCGTCCCCTCCCTTCCTCCCCCGACAAATCAGCAAACAACTTAAAGCGAACGCCATCCAATCAAGATTTCCTGTGTTCAAATCCGTTTCCTTCTAAAAGATGAAAGAAAAATCCTGAAAGAGTCCACCAGGGTCAATTAGATTTAGAATGAGAACATGAAGATATCAAAGGAAACTTATCTATTACCTACTTTTTTATAGATTTATAATTTGGAGGGGTTGTGCGGACATTAAAGCACTTTATTAGATTAAAAGCTAATTTTTTAGCATGTTATTAATAATCACTATCACATACGTATAAAATAAAATTTTGAAGCAGATCAGACGCAGGGTTATCGTGTATCGTGTAATTAATTATTAAAAAATTGAAATTTAACATGTAGTCTATGGGGAATATCGACGAAACGCACACATATCGAATTATATAGCCACCTCTGCAATAGGTAAAAAAACAAAAAAACTTACATTTTTATCAATTCACTTCCGAGGAATACGTTAAACATAAAATCAAAAGTTTCTGCAGAAATCTTTTAAAGATATTTTAACAAGAAAGTCAAAAAAATCGCGAAAATGACAGCCGGCCATATTCAAAAATAAGTTAGTCACACGACTCAGACCAGTCTGGCAACGTCGCATAAAATAATACTCTTTTCTCGCTGTCAGTTACATTTTTTCCCCATTTTAAGATATTTTTTCTCGCAAATCGTCCATTGTGTTTAAACTGATTTGCATTAATCATTGTAGTATTTTAAATAAAATAAAATTTAAGGCTTTTAGGATTTAAAATAAACGGCTGATGAATGCAATGTTGCCAGTTCTATATTACGTGAAAAACTGCTCAAGTCAAAAGTCATTCATTTATTATTTTTGGTAATTAAATGATTAACTTAATACAATTATAAAATGATAGGTCACGACTAAATTATAATAAGGAATTTTGGCATTCAAATTTTTAATTTTATTAAAAAAAAAAATTTAGATTCTATTATGACTTACGAGGTCCGAACAACCTTAAAATGTTTGTTGAGTATACACTCAATTTTATTATCTTGTAATAAGAAGAAATTCTTTGCATTTCAACGGAAATATCAAAGTCATAAGACGTGTCCGGTGACTAAGCCTGAAATTTTAAGGCGTTTGGCTGACTGACTAATCAACTGAACTGGACGAACTAAAACCGGCCGCCTAAACGAGAGATGACGCATTTTTCTCTTGGATATAACTTATATTCTATTTTTTTTTTGTCTTAACATTAGCAATGCTGATCATGAAAGGAGAGGAGAGGAGAGGCAATCAGCCAGAAAAGAAAGAGAGCTTTCCAGATATTCGTGAGGCCAATTAAGGTGTGGCTTCCGGCGGACACAAACAATATTTCAACACCTCATTCATTCTATATCGAAATTAAATATTTATAAATACTGTCTCCTCTTGATAACTACTCGTAACTCTCATCTCTCCTGTCCTCAAAGCCAGTGGGTTACTGCTCAATTCTCAGGGAGAAATTCAAGGTGCGCGTCTCGGGGTGCTAATTTTGGGAGATTGCGGCCACAATTTTGAAGCTATCGACCTCAAATTTTTTTTTAATTAAAGCTATTCAAATTATCTACAACTTATAGAAGCCCTTTTTTTGATTTTCAGAAAAATAAAATTTTTTTTAGATTAATCGCATTAAATAAAAGATATTTTAAAAAAATTCGCTCTATATCTTATAGATAATTAAAATAGTAATCATTGTGTTAAAAAATAATTAATTTTCTACCCTTAATTAATTAGCTGGAAATTTTAAAATGAAACGGAATAAATCCCTTGTATTCCTATGGGAAAAACTAACGCCATCTCTTGCCGCCTCGAGTAACTCGGTAGTCAAAAGTGTTCTAACGACTTTTCGAAACGCGCACCTTTAGTCTAATCCGACCACAAAACTTTATAATTATAACGTTCAAAATATACAGTATTAGAAGGGGTATGTGATGCAAAGGCAATAATTGATAAAATATATCTCGGCCTTTTATGACTTCCGTTAACCCTTTGAAGCTTATTTCATAAAAAACATACCCCTAATAGACATACGGGCGATAAGTTGGCTGTAAATATCAGAGAGATTAAACTCTCCAATTATTGGAATCCAGCTCTTAATTGACTGAGGATGGCATTGTTCCAATAAAGTCGAAACGTTTTAATAATTGGAGAGTTTTTTTTACACATTGAGGCTCAACCTTTGACTGCTAGCTCCGTGATTTTTGCAACATGGTCTGTCAGCGTGTGTGTCTGTGTGTCTGTCTGTCTGGGTTCAATTTAAAGCATTAAGAAATTGACCTATTAGGTTGAAATTTTATATTTATGTTAGGCACCTCTCTGGAGCGTGACACGAAGCTTTTAAATAAAATCGGCCAAAAAGTCTTAATACTTTTTTGATGTATTTTTTCAGTTTTTTTTCGATTATCTCAAAATTCGCTCCAACGATTTTGATTAAAATTCATAAATCAATTATTTTTTAGATGATCTTTAAAATGGATATTCTCATTTTGCCATTGAAATCTTCTGAAGACCACTTTACTCTTGTACTGCATATAAAAGATAGGAGAAATGGTTGCCATGGTAACAAAATATATTTTTCCATTCACTTATAAATTTTATATCTTGAATTCTAATATAACGGCGGAAACTAAATATATGTAGACAAAAAAAATCTGGTGTGACAAGCACAGAACACAACTTTCAATTACCGAAGGTAAGAGAAAGTTGTGTGCTGTGCGACAGTCACACCAGATTTTTTTACATAATATTTTAACTAGAGCCTGCGATTGACTTTTTGAATATTCTTCTTCGCTCTTCGCTTTTTTGTCCTTTTGAATTAAAAATATTTTGAAGAAGATTTTTTTATTTTTTGAAGTCTTTTGTTGTAATATCTTCTTTGTTTTTAGTTGAAATACTGTCTATTCAATTTCTATATATAATAATAGCGGAGTGTCCGTCTGTCCGTCAGTCTCTCATGCTCTGTTTGACCAACTCCCGCTGGAATTTTGAAACGAAATTTTGCAGTCTTATAAAGGACGTTATGGAGAGTTCAAGAAAAATACTGGGCTCCCCTCGGGGCGTGGCTCCCCTGTCTAGACGCCAGCTAGTTTCTCATAATTAAGAAAGCAGGCGGGCCCGAGCCAGCTGGCGAGGGGCCCAGGGGGGGAGTAGCTCGCCGAAGGTGGGTGGCGCGGCTAGTTTATAATTGATTTTTTCAAAGTCATCTCCGACAAAGTAAAATTTCGAAATCTCTAAACTTCTCTTTCTCACTCTATCTCTCTATCTTATTCTATATAACTTCTTCTTCTATGGTATTACTATCTAAAATGGCAACATCTTGTAAGAGGTGTGTGGTTAGTCCCACCAGTATTCGTAGAAATTTCGTTTAGACTTGATTATTTTAAGAAAAGAAAAAAAAAATTCATCTCCTATTCTTCTCTTCGAAGGGGAACTAAAGGCAACCGAACACATCTCCGAGCGTCTCTGTTGCCTATCTTTTCTTTTGAAGGCGCTCGTGTTTAATCTCGATTAACAGCGAGAAAAAAAAAACACTCTAGTGGTTAATTTGAATTAGGAACGGGATTCTCGCATGCAGTCATGTCAAGAAGGTAATAAAGTATTTTTTTTTCGAGGGGGGGGGAGGGGAGGGGAAAAGGGGTAGGACTAATTACTCCCTAACCTTCTTCTTGTATCTTAATCCGCCCTTCCCGTTTATTATTGCTATTCATCAATCAATGTTTCTTTTAAAAAAAAATACTTAATGCACCCTAACGGTCAAAGAGTACAACTTAAACTTTATATTTAGTAGAGCTACAATTCGAATGTCCCAATGTGCCTCGTGTCCCATTGTCCCGCCCTCTCCCTTATATATAGAGAGAGAAAGTATTGGATTCATGTCAAAAATTCGATGTCGAAATTTTGATGGATCTTAAGGTTTTGAGGTCCCCTGAATCCAAAAAAGTGGTTTTCGCGACATGGTCTGTCTGTGTGTGTGTGTCTGTGTGTCTGTCTGTGATCAAAATATCTCAAGAACGAAAAGAGCTAGGTGGTTGAAATTTTATATTTAAATTAGGCACCCCCCTGGGACGTGACACGAAGCTTTTGAACAAAATCGACCAAAGAGTACTAGTACTTTACTGATGCACTTTTTCAGTTTTTTTCGATTTTCTCAAAATTTGCTCCAACGATTTTTTTTTTAATTCAAAAATCAATTATTTTTTAGATTCTCTTTAAAATGTATATTCTCATTTTGTGATTGAAATCTTCTGAAGACCACTTTACTCTTGTACTCCATAGAAAAGATAGGAGAAATGGTTGCCATGGTAACAAAATATAAATATTTTCCCTTATAAATTTTACATCTGAATTCAAATGTTCCGTACTGTCGGGAACTAAATATATGTGCACAGAACACAACTTTCGATTACCGAAGGTAAGAGAAAGTTGTGTGCTGTGCGCCAGTCACACCAGATTTTTTTGTGAATTATTTGAAATATTAATAAATATCCTTCCTGATTAAATTTCGACCTACTACTCTCTTATTGAATTCCTTTCTCTTTCAGTAAGTATTAGGACAAGGGAGAGGGAGAGGGAGAAGGAGTTTTGTTACGAAAGCGAAGCCGGCGTAGCTCTCCGCTCCGCTTCCTCGAAAGTTGGTCACTGTCAGAGAGACGAGAGACTCCTCCGCCAGGAACTACTATCCTATCGCCTAATTATATAAAGATTTATTGCCAATCATGCCGTTATAAAACAGGGATGCTTTTTTTTAACCAGGATTATTTAATACTTATGAGAGATATTGTCGACACTCCTCCCACTCCACCCTTCCTTTTCAGAGATATTTCTTCAAACAAAAATTATAAAAGTATATAAATAACAATTTTATCGGCATATTTGTTGAATAATATAATCTTATTCCTCAAAAATCGGGTGTGACTGGTCGCACAGCACACAACTTTCTCCTACATTCGGTAATCGAAAGTTGTGTACTCTGCTTGTCACACCAGATTTTTTGTGTCGACATGTATTTAGTTTCCGACAGACATTTGAATTCAGATGTTTTTTTTTTTTTTTTTCGAAAAAAACATTCACACTTTTTTCTCATTCACACTCACACTCACACACACATTCACACAGTCTTTTCGGCAACTCAGGCCATTTAAGACTTTAAACGATATCCGTTAATGATTATTATACATATTGGGGTCCAGGCATTTTTATTTAAGTCATTTGGTATCCAAATGCCTTAAATAAAATTATCGGACTGCCTGGGGTCCGAACCCGCGACGTTCGGTATAGAAGGTAGACACGCTACCAACTACTCCAAGCCCCGTGGGCTGAATTCAGATGTTAAATTTATAAGTATGGGAAAATATTTATATTTTGTTACCATGACAACGATTTCTCCTATCTTCTCTATGAAATACAAGAGTAAAGTGGTCTTCAGAAGATTTCATTTGGAAAATGAGAATATACATTTTAAAGAGCATCTAAAAAATAGTTGATTTATGAATTTAAAAAAAAAATCCTTGGAGGTAATTTTGAGAAAATCGAAAAAAAAACAGAAAAAGTACATCAGTAAAGTACTAGTACTCTTTGGCCGATTTTGATTAAAAGCTTATTTTCACGCCTCAAAAAGCATCGTGTCACGTCCCAGGGAGCTGCCTAACTTAAATTTAAAATTTCACCATCCCTGCTCAATTCCTTGATCCTTTAAATTTAACCCTGACAGACCATGTCGCAAAAACCACTTTTTGGATTCAAGGGACCTCAAAACGTGTATATCAGTCAAAATCTCGACATCGAATTTTTATAGTCATGAAACCAATACTTTCTCTCTGAATATATTTCATATATAGGGAAAGAGAAAGTAAAAAGAAATACAATAATATATAGGTACATGGAACAAAAGCTTGATCCAAGGCCGCAGTCTCTAACTCTTTTTCCTCTGTGGTCCACTAGATCTTATAAACACTCTTCTAATTGCAATTTTATAATTGTATTCATTTCTAGTGGCAAAGCCTGCCTTGGGCGGGCTTTCCGCCTAGCCCCTGGACCCCCCTTGCTTACCCCCGGCGAGAAATTGCCCACCACTGGCAAGAAAATTTATTGCAAATTTGGGATATTTTTTGTTGCAATGTTTAGATGTTAAGGAACGATCTTGAATTCAAGCGAGTGTACCGACTGGACACAGCACAAAAGGGTCTATTTATGACTGTTTAATTTACATCAAAATTTTTAAATAGAAATAAGTTTTCATTTTGTTTTTTAGAGTAATATTTTTAATCTTGATAACGTCCTTCTACGGTATATTAAGTGACAAAGTTCTCCATGCATTTTTACCTGTGATTATTTTCATTGTTTTATGAAAATCTTAATTGAAAATTTTCTAACAAGTTTAAACCATTATTTTAATGAAATAATGAATAAAATAATCACGTGTATCCAACGCATGTGTGTCCTTTAACTTTGGCACTCGCTGTATTTTAACATATTTGCCATTTCAAAAGAAGAAGGAAGCTAATTAAAGGTGTGAGAGATGATGCGAAAGGTTATGCAAAATATACATTTGCGCAATACTAATAGTGGAAAAAAAGCAACCAGGATAGAGGACAAGCAGGAGAGAGAGGGAGAGGGAGTAAATAAATAGTTCACTTCTCTTTGATTTTATTCATAAATAAAACAATAGTATAGATGTATGATTAATGGGAAAATTATTCAGTGAAATTTGATTGAAAGAAAAAGGTGACATAATCCTGATGAAGGGGGGAGGGGGGAGAAGTTTCTGTAGGCGGACCAGAACTCTTAAACGGGATAGGAGAAAATACAGCTGTTTAAGTCTCTCTCTCCCTCCCTCTAAAAAAAAAATAAAATAAAAGTTGATAAAATCTTGTGAGGTCACCATACCTACTTTACTTAGAATTATTATTATTAAAGTATTGGATAAATGGAAGGAAAAAGGATTCATTTAATAGTGATTTTATTCATATTTTAAAATTGGCGAGTGTCACTTTTGTCTGCCTTTAACTATTTTTACTTTCTCTTACCTCTATATATATGTTAATATATAGAGAGAGAAAGTATTGGATTCATGTCAAAAATTCGATGTCGAGATTTTGATGGATATACAAGTTTTGAGGTCCCCTGAATCCAAAAAAATTCGCTCCAACGATTTTGAATAAAATTCAAAAATCAATTATTTTTTAGAAACTCTTTAAAATGTATATTATGATTTTGCTCTCAAAATTGTTTGAAGGCCACTTGGTACACTCGAATTTCAAGATGTAAATATATGGGAAAATATTTATATTTTGTTACTATGGCAACCATTTCTCCTATCTTTCCTATGAAGTACAAGAGTAAAGTGGTCTTCAGAAGATTTCAATGACAAAATGAGAATATACATTTTATAGAGAATTTAAAAAATAATTGATTTTTGAATTTTAATCAAAATCGTTCGATCGAATTTTGAGAAAATAGAAAAAAACTGAAAAAATACATCAGTAAAGTACTAGTACTCTTTGGTCGATTTTGTTCAAAAGCTTGGTGTCACGTCCCATGGGGGGTGCCTAACTTAATTATAAAATTTCAACCTCCTAGCACTTTTCGTTCTTTAGATATTTTGTTCACAGACACACTGACAGATCATGTAGCGAAAACCACTTTTTTGGATTCAGGGGACCTCAAAACGTGAAGATCGATCAAAATCTCGTCATCGAATTTTTGACATGAATCCAATACTTTCTCTCATACATATAACTTATACCCTAGTAGGTAAGAGAAAGGAAAAATTATTAAATTTTCCACCCCATGGTTGCTATCTGTACTAATGTATTTATATTATTTAAATAAATTAATAACCCCTAATAGCCTCTGTAGCCGAAAATTTATTTTTTATCCATACATGAAAGAGCAATTAAGCTACTGAAGTAATATCAAGATAAAAGCACTTGTCTTTATCCGTTAATTATTAAAATAAAATATATCTACTGATCGATCAGCATAGAGGAGAGAAAAATTTGAACATTTCTAGATCGACTTTTTTGTCCATCATCTACAGGACAAAGTTGTTGGACTGCTTCATTTATATTTTTACTTTCTCTTACCTCTATATATATATATGTTAATATATATAGAGAGAGAAAGTATTGAATTCATGTCAAAAAATTCGATGTCAAGTTTTTGATACATTCACACGTTTTGAGGTCCCCTGAATCCAAAAAAGTGGTTTACGCGACATGGCCTATCTGTCTGTCTGTAAACAAAATATCTCAAGAATGAAAAGAGCTACGAAGTTGAAATTTTATATTTAAGTTAGGCACCCCCCCCATGGGACGTGACACCAAGCTTTTTGAACAAAATCGACCAAAGAGTACTAGTACTTTACTGATGTATTTTTTCAGTTTTTTTCTATTTTTCTCAAAATTCGATCGAACGATTTTGATTAAAAATTCAAAAATCAATTATTTTTTAAATTCTCTATAAAATGTATATTCTCATTTTGTCATTGAAATCTTCTGAAGACTACTTTACTCTTGTACTTCATAGGAAAGATAGGAGAAATGGTTAGCCATGGTAACAAAATATTTATATTATCCAAAAATAATAAAATATTTTCTAGGGCGTAAATTACACACTTGGAGGTAGCAAAGATAAATAACTGACTGCTTTTCGTTATACACCACTTCTAAATATTTTGGTTAAAAACTAGGTAGTATGCCTATTCAACTCATTAAATTTTCCAAAATGATTATTTGATCCTTTGTTTCATAGCTTGAAGCATATATAAACAGGCTGTTGTTGTCACCTGTTGCGAGACGCGTCGTCCTTTCGTAAGTTGAGTCGCAGGTCAGCTGATGACCTATCGACATTTTCCAATGTATGCAGTCACAATATTTGCATTCTTCTTTCCTTTTTGTTTTTTTTTTTGTCTAATTTCAAGTGGCATTTGAATCTCACTAGCGTCATGCCATCTGGTTCAAAAGATAAGAAAAAATGATATTATCGCAATTATTTTATTATTATCTTTCCAGTTATAAAATA